>JARHVA010010527.1:0-155000 GCA_037957365.1 Torreya grandis | reverse complement strand
CAAGAACCTTTGACATCACTAAAAACATCAATGCCAAAACTCAACAATCAATGATAATGTTCAATATAATAAGGGAGCTTCAACACTATCTACTAGTTCAATAGCTTAGACTCCATCTTATGTGCTAGTTATAACATCACCTACTACTTTAGTCCCTCCTAGCTTAGCAAGTACATAAAATATAGTCTCAACTCAGCTCTAGTAATAACTTTAGTTAAGCTACTAGTTCATCCCTAGCCATAACTTTAGTTACCACATCTATTACAACCACTAGTTCAACTCTAGTCACTAGCTCAGATCTAGCTACAAAATCAATTCTAACCATAACCATGAGAAGTGTCAAGTAGGAGTAAAGTAAGCCTTAGTCGAAGGCCAGTTTTGTATAATTTTTCACATAATTATTATTCATGGCTAGTTAAGTATTATTACATCTATGTTTTAATTAAACAAATTATTTTGGATAGCATAGAAACGTTACATGTCTAAGGTAATTTATGAGTTATAACATGTAATTTTATATCAAACTAGAACTTATGTTCTAGTTATTTTGATGTAATCAAAAGTTTTGTTATACTCGAAGGATAAGGAAGCCCATTCACCAAGTCCTTTAAATAAATTTAAACCCCTCTTTTTAAAGGTTTAATCAATATACAGGAAAAAATAAAATAATTTATTGTCATTCAACTATGTTTGTTCTATCTTCTTCACTTTCTAAGTTATTAAAATTTTAGTTTCTTTATCTATATTAGCTCAATAATTTTAAAGGTTGCTAATGTTACAGATAAATATATTTGTTTCAATTTATGAAAATTGATCTTATATGTGCTAAAACTATCAAAGATTGGTAAATTTCATCATTTGAAGCAATTATTATAGATTGAGTTGATAATTCAAGGTATGTAAGAGTATTTCCTTTGGTATATTCATTTATGTGTGTGATATAACTACTATATACAACTTTATGGTCAAAGCTATAACCTCTCATATAAGGGTGTGCAACAATAACCCTAAAGAGAGAAATCTTCAATTGAGATTAGTAAGCTTCCTATACTTATTTTCCCAGACTGCTAACTGTGCTTGTTTGTGAGTGTTTAATAGCTAAATGTGGAAAACATTGGTCTTGGAAATACTTTTCCACTAATGAAACAATTGTAGAAGTGACCTTTTAGGAATACTAAGCCTTTATTTTTGCTCCACCTTCCCCTCCTTTTTTTTAGTTTCTTTGAGATCTGCCAACCATTGAGTAAATATCTACCCATACAAATCACTTAGTGTCTAATTTTATATTATATTTACCTCATCCATCCATAAACTTGGTTAAACAACCTATAGGATCAACCTATTATTCCATCACCTAGTTGTTTTAACTGCATACCTACAACTTGTGCCCTAGAGTGGATCCTCAATCCATATAGATTCTAAAATTTTAGAGGCTACCTCATTCATTCTTCTGGGGTGTACATAAAATACACATTAATAGAAATAAAAAGGATAGAACTAGAATGAGGGCACACTTGTTTGTTTTCTCCATAGTATAGATTAGTCACTATGTAGAGTTTCACTAGAGACACCCGGGAGAGTAACAAGGTCTAGGGCCCAAGCTAGCCTTTTGGTTTCACCTTTATCAAATGAAAAGAGACCTATACCAATACCTATTTTACCTAAGATACACTAATATAGGACACCTTCCACTATAAGAAACATCCCACTTATCAACCCTCCTATGGCTCAACCTTGGTTAGTCATATCTACTATTTCCATCCCTGGATACCAACATGATCCACCAAAGAACCCAAAGAAGTACTTTCATACATTATCCCCCTCAAACAAAATGATGGTAGAAGAACATATAATATATTTTAAGGCTAATTTGATATTAATGAATGTCACCCATGAGGATGTTGTATGTAGGTTATTCCTATTTACTCTACAAGATTCTTCTTATGATTGGCATCTCAATTTATAGGAAAGTTCTATCACCTCATGGAATGAATGTCAAAATAATTTTCTTGCATAATTTGGGCAATTGACTAATCCAAGCCTAGTGTATCAAAATTTCACTAGCATGAAGAGGGATCCCAATGAGTCAATTTGGGCCTTCAATGTAATATTTTAGAAGATGTACACTCAATTGAATGTCATGTAGAAGATGGGTGTAGATTTGGCACCAGATATATACAAGAACACTCTGGATCCCATTACTAAGGTTTTTTTATGAAGAGATTCCACATACAATACTTTAGCTTTGGCATATCAAAAATCCACTAATATTGATAATCATCTCAATCCATAGTTTAATCCTTGAATTTAGGAGTCCAAACATTTAATAATTGATTCCTATATTTGAATCCAGTTCTACATACTAATCAGAATGACCTTACATTAAACTATAATTAAGTGTACATTATGCCACCCGTGATGAAATCAAAAATAAACCAAAACTATGGTTTCCTAAAAAATCAAGTGAAAAGGAATGACCCTTAGCATAACCAGTAAAATCAACATCTAGCTCACACCAACACAAGAGTCACACAAGGTTATTACTCCACCATATGTGAATTGGATTATATACAAAGAATGGTCCAAAAGCTGAGTAATGATTTATTTAATATGCATAAAAGGATGGGTAATACCACCAATCATAAATTATAACCAAAATTATGGATTTCTAAGATATAATAGGTCTTTTAATATGCCCACCAATGTAGAATAACAATAATATAATAAGTTGTAATAAATCAATATGATGGAGATAACTTTATCTAATTGTTGCAGGGTTCATAACACATCACATCATGAGGAACTAGACTATTTAGAGTTATGTTCATCCTTTGAAATCTTTCAAAGGGAAAAGATCAGATAGGATCATATGATGAATCCTCCAGATCTCCCTCATAAATATGGCCCCTCAAGTTCAGCTATGGTCTTTGAAAATTAAGAGTTTCCATTCCCTAGTGAAGATTACAACCTTCCATAAGATAATTATGATTAAGTGAAAGAATTATAGTAGTTCAATAGGAATAATTACAACCTAAATAGTAGAAAACCCACTTCTTCTCTTAATAATACAGTTATTCCTTTGAATCCTAAAGTTGATAATAATCCTCCTCCCCCAAAAGGGAATGACCAACCTCAACATAGAGAATAGAAAAACAAGGGAGGATATAATATTAACAATTATATGAATAAGATCAAGGCCAGTATCACTCTTCATGAACTAGCACCAATTAAAAATTAGGAGCTCTTATGGAACTCTATCACAAGTAATTTTGTTATAGAAAAATCCAAAATAGCTAAGACAAATGTTATATACAAAAGCAAGCATGAGGTTTCCCATTTCTTGATAACCATTCAAGCATGCGGAAATAACATACATAATTGATTGGTATATCTTAGAGCTTTAGCAATAGTGATGCCAACTTCCATTTGTTAGAAACTTAGTTTAACCCCAAGTCCATCTAAGAGGACTGTTTCATAGCTAGATAAAATTTTAGTCCCTATTTTGGGAAAAATTAATGATGTAATAATCCAAGTTGAATCATAAAATTGAGTACATATGACTATATACATATTGGTAATAGATATTCTTGAGGGGTATAGGCTATTATTGAGTAGAGATTGGTCTAAAACACTTAATGGATATCTTTCTATAGACTTCTCTCACATTTGGCTACCATGGAGGGGTATGGCCAACCATATTAGGATTGATCAGGAGCCAAGGATGAATTATATTATTAAAAAGTATAATATCACCAATGAATAAGTAAATTATGTCTCCTAACCTTAGAATTTATACATTTACTACAAATCATGAAACATAGGAAGAAGTGTAGGGCCATTCCTAATTATGGACCCTCTATTTTGATAGAGAAATATCCAAGAAAGGATCAGGTGTTGGTATCAAATTGATCGATCCATAATGAAATAAATTTTTAATAGTGTACAGGATCTAATTTTCATGCAACAATAATAGAGTAGAGTATGAGACTCTGATTTTGGGATTGTAGTTTGCCCTCAAAAATAATGTCAAGGAAATATTGGTATATGGAGACTAAGAACTGATGATTAACCAAGTCAAGAATAAGTATCAATGCAAATTTTCATATTTAAATAAGTATAATCATAAATCTTGGGATTTAATCAATTCATTTGAGGCTTTAAATATAGTGGCCATTCCAAGGGAACAAAACTAAGTTGTTAATTCACTAGCTGCTTTAGTAATAAATTTGGCACCCATACAGGAGTTAAAAGTGTATAAGTTCTCCATCGAATTGGTACCTTATCCTTCAATGCCAAACAATGTTGAAAAAGTTTAAGTGTTTGATGAGGATTAATAGATCATCTAATTTTTGACAATTTAATATAGTTCAAGTCTTAGATATTTGATGATGAGGAGAGATGTCATTGGTGCCACTAAGAATTGGATGAATAGGATGTCATCCAACTAAAGGAAAATCATCTCCCACTAGGGATGGTTACCTTGGAAATATCTTTTCATATGAGCCCTCAAGAACAACAACAAAGAAATCTCAAGATAAATGAATACAAGTTTAACTCAAAAAATGTGGATAATGAAAGGAATGCACACCTCATTAATATTGACTTAAGCTACACTCTAGACAAATGAAAAAAGGTCAAAGAATTGATTATCAAGTATAAATATGTAATTACATGGACCTATGATGACTTAAGGATATTCAATCATAAATTCATCACCCATACAATTCCACTTAAGCCAGATCATAAACCATTTAGGTAGAGGAAAAGACTGATTAATCATATACCTAAACCATTAATCCAAAAAAAGTAGAGAAGTTGCTATGTACTCTGATATTTTTTCCTATCAGGAATTCAACTTAGGTCAGTAGTCTAGTTATAGTAAAAAAAAATAGTGAAATCAGATTGTTTGTCAACTTTAAGAAATTGAATAAAGATTTTGAGAAAGATAATTATCACCTTCCCTCTTTAGATGAGGTGATACAAAATATGAGTGGCTCTAGAATAACGTATTTCTTACAAAAATTTTAAGGATATAATCAAGTATTATTAGAATTAGATGATAGGATGAAAATTGTGTTTACTACAAAATGGGGAACTTATATGTATAAGTGAGTGCCATTGGGGTTGATCAACATCAAAGATACTTTTCAGAGAGCCATGGATCATGCATTCTAAATACTAATAGGAAAATTAATAATTATATACATGGATGACCTCACTATTTTCTTTAAAAATAGAGCTAATCATATTGACCATCTTCAATCCATTTTTGAAAGGTACAAATTTTTTGTATCTCACTAAACCCCAAGAATAATATATTTGGCATTACTAAAGGAAATATATTGGTCCATATTATTACTAAAGATGGGATCATGATTGACCTAAATATAATCCATGGGATTTCCAAAATAATGTTCCCAAACATCAAAAAGGAGCTTAAGTCCTTCTTTGAGAAGATTAATTTCATGCAAAAATTCATATTAGGATTTGAAAAAATTGTCAAACCTCTAAATGCAATGATAAATTAGGATACCAAAGTGTAATGGAAACCTAAAGATAAGAAGTCCTTACAAGGCATTAAGAAGGCTATATCACAAGCCCCAATTCTAGTGATCCCAAACTTTACTAAGGACTTATTCCTATACTCATTTTCTTTAGAGCATATCATTGTTGTTGTACTCACACAAAAGAGGGAAGAAATTAAACACCCTATCATGTTTATGAGCAATAAATTTAAAGATATAGAGATTAAATACTCTCTAATTGGTAATTATATATTTGACCTTATCAAAGCAGTTAAGATGCTTAGGCACCACATCTTTTGGAATAATATTATCACTATTATACCAAATCATGTTGTCATACTTACACTAGGATAGAATTAATTAGGAGAGCATAGGAAAATGGATGGAGAAATTGAAATAATTTGATATTGAGATTAAACCTACCAATATCATTAGAGGACAAGGTATTATTTAGTTGATGATTGAACTAGACCAGTGCATCATCATTAAAGAGGTATTCCATACATAGGTTTCCTAAGAGGATTGGTATTTAGGTATTATTCAATTTTTACTCACTAGACCATGCCCCCATTAACTCAAGAGAGATATAAAAAAAAGAGCCTTGAGGCTCAAATATTCTCATTACATGATTAGGAAGGGTATCCTCTATAGGAAGAACTATGAAATCATCTATTTAATATCTGTGTCATGTGAAGAATACCATGAGATTTTGGAAAATCTACATCGAAAGATTGACAACCATCCATCTATCAGTATGACAACCAATAAAATACTTATAATTGGATATTATTAGCCAATAGTCTTCAAGGATGATCACTCCCATGTAAAAATGTGCCAAGAATGCCAAGTTTCAATTAAAAAAGAGGCTCAAATATTTTCATTACATTATTAGGAAGGGTATTTTCTATAGGAAGAACCATGAGGCCATATATTTAAGATGTGTGTCATGTGAAGAAGCCCATGAGATTTTGGAAAATCTACATCAAAAGATCAATAATAACCATCCACCTAGCAATACCACAGCCCATAAAATACTTAGAATGGGTTATTATTAGCCAATAGTATTCAAATATGTTCACTCCCATGTAAGGATGTGCTATGAATGCCAAGTTTTAATAAAAAATAAGTACACGTGTAGTTCTCCTACAACTTACGATTGAATATAAGTCATTTTACCAATGGGGATTATATTTCATTGGTGTCATAGACCTAAATTCATTAGCTGGGCACAATTTTGTGCTCATTGCTATAGATTATTGAACTAGATGGATTGAGGTAGTAGCTACTAAAAACTAAAGAGCATAATATGTGATGATTTTACTTGAAGAGCATATCATAACCAGGTTTGACACCCCTATTTACTTATTTTATGATAATGAGCTAGCATTTCAATCTACTGAGTTTACAAAATGGACCCATTATATTCATATCATAATTAGATAATCATATAATCACTACCTTTAAGGGAATGGATTGGTTGAATCAACCAATAATAACCTTATTGATGCTATCAAGAAATCTACTATGACAAATCCCAAAGAATGGCATCTCTTAATGAAATATGCACTCTAGGTAGATCAAACTTGGTATAAGTAGGACCTTAAAGCTTCATCATATCTATTAATTTATAGGAAACAATCGGTGTTCCCAATCATGTTGAAGCTACTAACATATCAATTTATGTAGGAATACATAGATCTTAGCAAGAAAGTAGAGTCCAGATTGTTGTATATAATATAAATAGAATAATCCAAGAATGAAGCATTAAAAAACATCATTAGACATCAAGATGTAGTCAAAATATGGTTTGATAAGAGAAAAACCTAAAGCCTTCAATATTTTTGACTTGGTGATTCTATGGGACAAATCCCATGAAAATAGAGGAATGAATGATAAGGTCACCCCACTATGGATATGACCTTATTATATTTATGAGATCTTGGGTAATAATGATTTCTATCTAAAGGACCTCCAAGGTAATGAATTGACATATCTAGTCAATGGGTAGTTTTTAAAGCATTACTTCATGGCTTCTCCATCCAGAGATGTCTCTGAATAACAACAGATGTTCTGATAAAGGTAGGGGTAGGTCATATTTTATTTATTAGTTAATTTTTTTGATTTTATTTTTTTACTTTCATTAAAATAGTTCATGATTTATATATTATTTATCCTTGATTTCTTGCATCTTACTTTGTTTAGTATAGTTGTTTTTTTGTATTAGTTTTCTCACTTTCTAGATTAGTTTTCCTTTTGTGGAAATTTAATTGATCACTCTTGGTATAATCAAACAACAATCTATGTGTTTTTAATCTAACTCAAATTAGTGGATGTTGCATCTTTTAGTTTATAATTTTTAATCTAGGTAAGTGATGTGAGAGTTAGCCATGAATATGTTACAAAGCTAATGATTCTATTAGGTATGTAAAAGTTGCTCTCATAGTTTTGTACAAATTTAGAAATTTTTCCTTATCTCCTTGGGTAAAATACACATTAAATTATAATAATTTATTGATTTAAAAACATTGACATGGGTAAAATTGATAGGGACATTTTGATTAACCAAATTTTATTAATACTAGCTCATGTGGTCACCTTCTTACCTCTTTTATTTAGAAAGAAAAAAAATGGTAGGAAAGAAAAGGAAAAGGCATAATACAAAAGTCCAAAATAAAATCAAAGAATATTAAAAGGATACATGATAAAATAAGATCAATGTATCATGCATCATGGGAAAATATGGTGGAAGAGAGAAAAGGTGATCAAAGGTATCTCTATCAAGGATATGGATGCCTAGATGATAGCAGAGCAATGCCTGAGCTCCCTAAATTTATATGTACTTAACACCCAATCATAATGAAACCTACAACTCACCCCATGTCTTTCCCCAAAATAATTTTACAAGGAAAAAATAATATCACTTTCCCACACACAAGTCCAAGGTATGAGTGAAGTTAGTATGTTGAATGAAATTATTAAGAGTCTCTTTTATGTTTCTGATTTAATCATTTATTTTAGTATGGTTCATGGTTTCTATTAGGATTGCAAAACCATAGATTTTGAGTTCTTGAAAACTCAAGAGCATTCACCCCTAGGAGTCAGCATTTTTTATATTTAATACACCCCACCTTGTAAGAGGGAACCCATTTTTTTCTGAATGAAGACTAGAAGGCTTATTCATCATTTGATCTATACATTAATATCTATAGAAGTTGAACATTTTTAGCATTAGAAAACACTTTTGTTTCACCTGATCTCCCATTACACTCATGTTTTCATTAGAATAACTTATTGGGACTAATATATTAATGCAAATTTTGTAAGTTTGTTATGTATGACAAGTATTCAGGTTTGTTTATTTAGGTTCTTTTATTCAGATTTAATATATTCAATATTTTAGTCTTTAGAAACTATCCAATCAGGAACTTTATTTTGGATATTGTCTTAGACTATAAATTTTTAGTCAGCAACTTTAATTTGGATCATTTTGTTTGGCACTTCTTATGGACACTATACTTCAAAAACTTTGGTCTTCAAAATTTTTTGGTTAGGTAATTTTTCTACAGTAACTTCATCTCAAATGAAAATCTCCTCAAAGAATATTTGGTCTTCAATAAATTTATCTTTGATGACTTTCATTTGGATCCTTTTAGTCAAAAACTTTCTCTTCAATGGCATTCCCAAAAAAATATTTTAAAAGAACATTTTGTTCTTATAGGTCTCTCATTTAGAAATGTAAGCTCACTATATCACATCATTCAACTTGAATGCAATCATTTATCCCCCAAATCAACCATATGTGGACAAGTGTCAAAATTGAGTAATATTGTGGCACCACAAATGAGTAACCATCCTACAAGGTATGCCCATTGGGTTGAGGTGTTCAAGTTTGAATTCAATGAAGGTGATAAGATATTAGATGTTGGTGATTAATATAACATTAACTCAAATGAATTCAAAAAGATATAACTTTGAACCATTAACCAAGCTCATATCATTCGATTGTTATCAAGCTCAAGTGTACATAGCCTTATATGATTTCAAAATCCCTACCTATGTCTAAATTAATCTAAAATTTTCATAATAGAGTTCTAGGCCATCATTTTCAAGACCTCAAATCATACCAACATTAAGAACCAAAAATTATATCTTCATCTAGGGTACACAAGGGAACTTCAACACCATCCAGGTTCTCCATTAAGGATTCAATAAAATACCTAGATACAATTTTTGATGTAATAGTGTTTGATAGTCTCCACACCAATTACTCAACTCTATGAAAGGTCGTAGAGAATGTGGAATTTTTTACTTATGAGGAAGATGTATTAATAAAAGAAAAACAAGCCAAATGTGACTTACTACTCTTCAAACACCAAGATCTATATTATGTAGTTTCTAAGCTAAAAGTCATGTCATGTATCGACTTATTACGAGAACTATTTTTTGAAGAGAGAATTATAGATGGTGAATTTATACACTATGTCTATAATAACACCATCATTGTAAATATATTTGGTGATAAATTTATGTTTTCCCATTCTATACGCTACATTCAATTTACACAGTGTGGTTGGTTTCAAAAAAATTATAATGTGTGACAAATAGTAAGGAAATGGCTTATTTTGGGGGAGACCTTCACACTCAAGGAAATAACCAAGAACCCCATGCCCATCACCCATTTCTAGATGGGAATTCATATTGGCATGGCATTTTTAAATAAACTATTTGATCACACAATATTCTATGTCCTTAATTTAGAGTGGGTTCCACTACTTGACCTACTCATTACCTCAAAGTACACCTATACACTAGGGGAAATTATCAGTGCATACATACAAGAATTGATACTATACAAAGATAAGAGGCCCCAAGGTGGACACTTCTACATGATGTCATATATTTTGGATGCAATCAAGTAAACTATCTGTAGACACAATGGGGCTCTATGGAATCTAAACCCTGACTACATCAAGGATAAAATATGTGGCTTTTACTCATTCATCCACATCTATGTATATGTGAGGTACATTGAAATAATTGTAGAGGATCTATATCTGTAAGTTTTGATGGAAATTCATGGCTAGTCTCTAACCAGGATATCAAAGAGCATTACCAATACGCTTGTCTCTTTGGGTGATTAATGGTTGTAACCAGATTATATATTTATCATGGTTATCAGATACAAGGTCAACCCTCTTAACCTCCCCAAATTTATCCCAGACAAATTTGATAAGTAGTAAGTTGCTTTTTAATTATGGAATGGGATAAATGAAGACCTGACCAAGAGCAATATCATTAATTTCTATATCTCCCATCTCACAATTTGGATAATGCAATAAAAATACTATCAGCACTTCAAAGAGGTTGATAATTCAAGGAAGGCTTATGCCTTAGCTACTCTATCCCATAGGGATTGGGACCCTCATGGGAGAGTGCGAAAAAAGGTTCATAATATGGGCATTCCTTACAAGCATGAACCTTTTGATCATGAATTTTTATTCCTCAACATAAAATATGATGAAGTCATCAGGGAAAGGGCTAAAAATATTGGTCTATGTGAATATTTTCTAATGTTAATCCAAGCATATCCCTCTCTTACACTGAGGCAAGTGAAATTTAGGATTCCACCACCAAGGGGATGGACATCATCTAATTTTTGGAGTGGTAGGCCTTTCCATTAGCAATAATACCAAATCTAGGACCCTCAATAACCACCCACTATGATGATAACTCTATAATAAGATAAAAATAAGGTGGTAGAAGAAACATCAACTAATGGAGAGGAAGAGGAAGAAAATGTTCCTTAAGTTCAAATGTCTACTATTGAACTAAGGAAGGTAAAATAACTATTTGAAGAGTTGATTTAGATGGAGGCTAGCACCACGGGGATGGAAGAGGGAATCATATGTATGGACTCCTTTGATGAGGAAGAGATTGTACCTACTATGGTGGCATTGGTAAACATAACCTCTATAGACACCTAAAAGTGGACACCAATAACCTCCAATCAAGAGTCAGACCAATTTATATCAAATATCACAATTTGGCCTAAAAACACTAAAACACATTAAATGGTTTGAATTTATCATATATAAGTGCTGATTTTGGCCAATGTATCCCTAAATGGGTCAATGTATTTTATGATACAATTAACTTTGATCAGATCATTTCAAGTCAAAATGATGATTTCACACTTGGGTGCTATGGATTTCTCTTTTCTACCAAATTTCTTGCATGAGACACATGCCCTTGTTATTTTATGTTGGAACAATCCTAAATGGGATAATGGATCCAACACATCTAATATTGCCTTGAAATTCCAATCTATTCAAATTTCAAGACAATAATATGACATTTTGACCAGTTTGATTAATATGTAAAACCAATTACCAAGATTTTCACTAAAATTGATAAATCATGTTTAAGGTTAGTTTGAATCAAGAGCTTAATTTAATTTTCCATGGAACTTGTTAAATATTTCATTAATATAAATTGATATTTAATAATTGCATCACCAAGTGAATTTATTTATGGGGTGGCATCTATAAGCCTTAATTAAAACAAATATCTGATTAAACCCTCCCATGCATCTTTAATGCCTCTCTATCCCAAATATTTATGAGGAAATTTATTGATTTTAACCTCCAAAATTAAATGGATTCTTATCCACACATATTCATCTTGACATGGATGGTTTAGGTTCATTCTAATCAAATAAGAAAATATATAAATAGAAGGCCTTACACTCATAATTTAAAGCCTTTTTGGTTTAGAGTTATAATTCTTAAATGATATCAAAAGCCATTTGATATAGTGCTATTATGCCCAATTGTTGAGATAATCTTCACAAGCCAAAGCCACAAACCAAATGATGTCAAGAGGAGGTGGAGGATAACCAAATAACTATTAATAAATACCTTTAAAGCACAATTCGATCAAGACAATAAGGAGACCCTTTGGATAATTCAAGGAGGGTGAGAAATGTTTGTTTTCTTTCCTTTTAGTTGTGTTTTATCAATGGTTTTTCCTTACTAAACTCCCCCAAATATCTATGCATAAGGTGTTAGCTATTAATGTGTTTTTGGATTTGGTTTTCCTACACTAACATGATACTGATCTCCCCTTATCAAATTCCTATGTTCATAAATGACATTCTCAATGGGACCTAATGAATCCTACGTACCAAAAAGATCAATATACAAGTCTTAAATTAAGATTTGAATGCTTGAAACTTGTTAAATTTAATTTTATAACTTTATTTGGCTATATTTCATCTTCACAAGTTTACACAAAGATCATTGATAGTTAAGTGTAGTTACTAATAATCAGGTGCAACCACTAATAGTCAGGTGTAACCATTGATAGTTGGGTGGTAGAGGAAAATCCATTGAAACAAATTCATCTTTGAGATTTTATTCAGCTTGTCGCTAACAATTTGGATGTTTAAGTCTTTGGTCTTATTTTATTTTGTGATAAAAAACTTTCATAATAAATATTTTTGTGCTAACAAGTTAACAATTGCTCTTTTTATCCAAGTATGTGTTGGGAATCAACCAACAATCTTGATTACTATGTGAAAGCAACTAAATGTGGAATTAAACCAGAAAGATAAGTAACTAGAATAAAAAAATAGCAAATAATAAGAGATACAAGAAACCACCCTAAAAACTTGTATTAAACTCTTTACATAAGAAATACAATTGAAGAAACTTCTTTTCTTCCACACCTCTCTCAGATGTACAGATCTCTTTCCAGATCTCTTTCCCTCAAGAGTTCTCTCTCTCAATTACAATCAACTCCAACAACCTGGATTGATACACATATACAATTCTTGTATTGTTACTCTTACACATACAAGCTATGAAGATCTATCCCTATTATATAAGATTAGGGATTCATGAGCATACAATTACAACCATTAGATGCACCTCCTAATCAAGGGCTCAAAATAGTCCTACTAAAGATAGAGATGTGGACTTAAGACTAACACTTCATCCTACCATGCAAACATTCTGTTCTATCCATGAAAATAGATTTTGGACGCATAGGTGACCGACATTGGTCCCTGCCTGTTTGCCTGTGACCGACGTCGACCGATTCATGACCAATGTTGGCATCTCCTAGTCAACCCCTGACCGATGTTTGTCGCTCATGACCGACACCAGTGACTGTGTAATTCTTGCAACCTACAACTTGCTCATTTGGTGAAGCTTTTAGCTCCACACCTCAATAATCTCCCACTTGGAGATAAACAACTGCACCAGTACCTGTACAACAACATCTTCTAGCTCCTCCATCTTCAAACTCAATCATGAAGACCTATAAAAGTTGAATGAAGATCAACTTCTCCTTTGTTATGGGCTTGGTTAACATATCAGCAGGGTTCTTATCTGTATGGATCTTCTCCAGCTTCAACTCACCATCCTCCAATACCTATCTATTGAAGTGGTACCTAAGCTATATATGCTTGGTTCTTGAATGAAAGGTTGAATTCTTAGCCAAATGAATTGTACTCTCTTACTCCTTTCCAAGCTCTTCCATGAACCGTGTCATCCATATCATCTCTTTGCAAGCCTCTGTGACTGCAATATATTCTACTTCTGTAGTTGACAAGGCAACAACCTTATGCAACTTTGAAATCCAGCTAATCGTCATTCCACCAATAGTGAAAACATATCTTATGGTGCTTCTTTTGCCATCCAAATCACCTGCCATATCTGAATCTACATAACCATGTAGAGAAGTATTTGACCCACCATAGCACAAATGCCTACTGCTGGTCCCTCTCAGATATCTAAGGATCCACTGAACTGCTTTTTAGTGCTCCTTCCCTAGATTGGCCATATACTTACTTACAACTCCCACTGCTTGGGCAATATCCGGTCTAGTACATACCATTGCATACATTAAGCTCCCAACTATGGAAGCATATGGAACTCTACTCATGTACTCTACCTCATCATGTGAATTAGGACACTGTTCTTTACTCAACTTGAAATGTCCAGCCATAGGTGTGCTTACCAATTTTGCATCCTGCATATTAAACCTCTCCAACACCTTGTTCACATAATCTTCTTGAGATAAAATCAACCTGTGATTTTTCCTGTCTCTCTTAATACTCATGCCAAGGATTTTATTTATTGCTCCCAAATCCTTCATGGAAAATGTGTGAGCTAATTTCACCTTAAGCTCAGAGATATCCTACATGTGTAATCCTGTAACTAGCATATCATCTACATACAACAATAGAATAATATATCTACCATTATCCAATCTCTTAAAATAAACATAATGGTCAAATTGACACCTACTGTAGCCATGCTCAGTCATAAACCTGTCAAATCTTAGATACCATTGTCTAGGAGCTTGCTTGAGACCATATAAGCTTTTCTTTAATCTACACACTAACTTCTCCTTACCTTTGACCTCAAATCCTTCCGGCTAATCCATATATATTTCTTCATCCAAATCTCCATGAAGAAATGTTGTCTTAACATCAAGCTGCTCAAGATGCAAATCCTCAATAGCAACTAAAGACAATACAACCCGTATAGAAGTCATTTTAACTACAGGAGAAAAAATCTCACCAAAATCAATACCTAGTTTTTGTGCAAATCCTTTCACTACCAACCTGGCCTTATATCTCATCTGTCCATTCTCACCTTCCTTCAGTCTATAGATCCATCTATTCTTCAGTGTCTTCTTTCTCGCTGGAAACTCAACCAAATCCCATGTTTGGTTCTCTCTCAAGGAATCAATCTCCTCATTCATGCCTAGCTCCCACTGATTCTTGGATTCCACCTATATTGCTTCATCAAAACTCTCTAGTTCTCCACCATCAGTAAGCAATAAATAGAATAATGAAGGGAAATATTGAATTAGAGGTTTACTTACCCTTTCTGACCTCTTGATGGGCATCTGAGACTCATTCACAACACGTCTGCCCAAATTTTCTGACAGTGACCGACCTTGGTCACCTCCAGGCCTATAACTAGCTGACATCGATTCTCTCTAACTGACATCAGTTCCTACCTGATCGATGTCGGTCATTGTATGACTGACATCGATTCCTATATTGCCGACGTCGATTACTACCTGACCGACATTGGTCTCTATGTTTTCTTGTCTGTGATTATTCTTTCCCATGAGCTCATTTTGGATCATCACCTCATCCAATTCTCCATTACTTTGCTCAGATTGATTTAGCTTCTTGAGCTAATCACTATACATCACTTTTTCATTTAAAAAACATCATGGCTCCTAATTATTTTGTTAGTTCCTAGATTCCAAAACTGGAATCCAAAATCATCAGAGCCATAACCAATAAATGTGTACCTCATAGATTTAGCATCTAGCTTCTTTCTATTTTCCTTATCAATGTGCACAAAAGCTTCACAACCAAAAACTTTGAGAAATGAGAGATCTATCTTTTTACCTGTCTATGCCTCTTCTGGAATTCCACCATCCAGAGCTGTAAAGGGTCCTCTGTTAATTAGGTACACTATAGTATTCATATCTTCTGCCCAAAACTCTAAGGGCAAACCAGCATGCAATCTCATACACCTTGCACACTCCATTACTATTCTGTTCATCCTTTCAGTAACTCCATTTTGCTGAGGTTTCCTTGGAACCATCCTTTGCCTATGTATTCCATGCATATAACAATACCAGTTGAACTTGTGGCTTCAAAACTCACCACCATTGTCAGATCTAAGGCACTTCAATCTCCTGCATGTTTCATTCTCAACCATAGCTTTCCAAATCTTAAAAGTGTTAAAAACATCAGATTTCTTCTTTATACAATAGACCCATACCTTTCTTATATCATCATCTATGAAAGAAACATAGTACTATGATCCTCCAATAGAAGCAACTTGAGCCGGTCCCCACACGTCTATGTGAAGAAGCTCCAATTTGTGCTTCTTCTTTGTTGACCCAGTCTTGAGAAAACTCACCCTCTTCTATTTTCCAAAAATACAGTGCTCACAAAAATCTAGATCTATGCTTTTCAAATCTGAAAGCTTACCTTTTGACTTAAGAATAGACATTCCCTTCTCACTCATGTGGTTGAGCCTAGAGTGCCACAAATTTGCATCTACATCTGAAGTAGATAATACAGAAGGAGAATTATCAGTAATATAATTACATAAATAGAGAGTACCTACTCTCTTACCTCTGGCCAATACAAGTGCACCCTTGGTCACCTTCCAAGATTCAGCTGTGAGAGTTACTGTACAACCCTCATCCCCTAACTTTCCTATAGAAATCAGATTCCTCTTCAGGCTGGGAACATGCATGACATCTCTCAACACCCATGTGTTTCCATTTTGCATTTTCAACTACACTTTTCCTTTGCCAACAATTTTACAAGGCTCATCATCCCCTAAATAAACTATTCCAAAATCTCCATGGACATAGTCACTGAAATATTCTCTATTAGGGGTAGCATGAAAAGAGGCACCAAAATCTAAAACCCAAGATTCTATATTATTATGCAAAGAGAATATAAGAGCATCTTGTGCAATACCTGCAACTTTTGCTTCTTCTTTACCTTCATGTTGATTGTCCTCTTTAGGTTTTGACTAGCAATCTTTGCTTATGTGCCCTATCTTTCCACAATTCTAGCATTGTGGCTTCCTGCCATTTCTAGATTTAGATCTACCTCTCATCTTTGACTTAGACCTTGATATCCCTTTCTTGTTCTTCTTTTTTTTCCTTCCCCTGCTCTCAAAACTTAAAGCATTCCCTGATGTTTCCTCTGTGTTTTTCCTGCAAATTTTTTCATTCAAGATTACACTAACAACATCATCTACTTTTAAAATATTTGAAGCAGATGCAGTATTACTAACTGCCATTACCAAGCTATGCCAGCTCTCAGGTAAAGAGCATAAGATTAATAGAGCTTTAATTTCATCATCAAACACTATTTTGACTAAATTTAATTGATTTACAATTCCATGGAAATCATTTAGATGATTAGATACATATCCACCTTCCTGCATTTGCAAATAAAATAACTGCTTCATAAGATATACCTTATTTGAAGCTGAGGGTTTTTCATATAAATTTGTTAAAGTAGTCATTAACTCTACCATTGACTTTGCCTATGATAAATTAGATATCACAGTAGATGCTAGACTCAATCTTATAGATCCAAGAGCCTTTCTATCAAGAACTTCCCATTCTTCATCTTCCATGTCTGTGGGATTCCTTGAAACTCCACCTAATGGTAATTATAGATCTTTCTAATATAGATAATCCTCTATCTACATTCTCCATGATTGGTAATTCTTGCCATTGAACTTCTCCATTCTCAGTTTACTTTCTTCTGCCATTGCTTCTCCCACTCAAACAAAAATCTCTGTGAGTAACCTGTAACCAATACACACTAACCAGATCTGAAACACCTGTTAGTCAACCTGAGCTCTAATACCACTTGCTGGGGATCAACCAACAATCTTGATTACTTTGTGAAAACAACTAAATGCAAAATTAAACTAGAAAGATAAGTAACTAGAATCAGAAAACAACAAACAATAAGAGATACAAGAAACCACCCTGAAAATTTGTATTAAACTCTTTATAGAAGGAATACAATTGAAGAAACTTTTTTTCTTCCACACCTCTCTTAGATGTATAGATCTCTTTCCAGATCTCTTTCCCTCAAGAGTTCTCTCTCTCAATTACAATCAACTCCAACAACCTAGATTGATACACATATACAATTCTTGTATTGTTACTCTTACACATACAAGCTATGAAGATCTATCCCTATTATATAAGATTAGGGATTCATGAGCATACAATTACAACCATTAGATGCACCTCCTGATCAAGGGCTCAAAACATTCCTAATAAAGATAGAGATGTGGACTTAAGACTAACACTTAATCCTACCATGAAAACATTATGTTCTGTCCACGAAAATAGATTCTGGACGCACAGGTGATCGACATTGGTCCCTGCCTGTCTATCTGTGACTGATGTCAGTCGATTCATGACCGATGCTAGTATCTCCTAGTCGACCCCTAATCGATGTCGGTCGCTCCTAACCAATGCTAGTGACTGTGTAATTCCTGTAACCTGCAACTTGCTCATTTGGTGAAGCTTTTAACTCCACACCTCAATAGTATGTTAATGCCTTTGGGTTGATAGGTAACCACTGGTAGTTTGGTTATAACCATCGACAATTGGTAAAACATTAACCACTGATGGTTAATAGGAACCATCGATGGTCAAAGGTGACTATCGATGATCACTATGTTTTTCAAAAAACACAAACCTAATAGCACACTTTTCAAAGTTACTTGTTTCATCTATAAAAGAGATTCTAAGCTAAACAACACTATGATAATTTTCTTGCAAGACCTACTTGGGAAGGATCAAATCAATTTTAATTAATTCTTTTTAAACCTCTTTTGGATACTTAAAAAGAATTAGGAATCTTTCATTTGGTGCTTAAAGAAAATTTAGGGTGTTTATTTGAATATTATTGTTATTCTTTAAATTTTTTGTAACTTAAGGCCAAGGGGCCAAATAAACCACCAAATCTTTCATTATAGTGATTTAAAATTGAACTCACTTCAAATTTTTGTTTTGTGAAATTTATTCATTATTTTCTTAGATTTGTTTGTGAAAAAAGGAAGTTGTGCATGTATGCTATCCCCCCATCCCCTATAAGGAACTTGTGGGATCAAAAGTACCATATTCATTTCAAACTTATGCCTTACTCCAAAGGTGTAAAATAGATTTTATCAAGTCTCTCCCCAAGATCCACAAGGCTTGGGTGATCTAGAAACAACCATAAATCTCTTTTACTTATTTTTTATTTTACACATCTTGGCTTGTGAGGGGTACTTCATTACCTCCCATAAGTTTTATAGGGATGCCTTGACTCGAGAATTCATCTCCTAGCATTGTATTCAACCCATTTTCATAGGTAGATATATAAATTGGGATCCCCTCACTAGGATGGTGGTTTGAGTAGTTAAATCATCTCTATTAGTAGAGGCTAATCCTGGGACATTTGAGCATATTGAACATTGCACTACACTGAGCAAATGATGGATGTAATAGCTGTAAAAAGGGTAAGACATTTTTATAAAAAGCCATATGATGTGGATACAAATGATATGATACTTATCTTATTTTCTAATGTTAAATTTGGTAGACATGAGATCCATCTAGATGGTCAAAAAAATTAGAGTTTTAGACAAAACCCCACTTGTCGTGGAAGTATTATTGATGTGAGGTGCACCCTAAGGTTTATGTCACTTTATTTTTACTTGAGAGAAGGGGGGTGTAAAAAACCCATATTATATAATACACTTTTATTTTGGGTGAACAATTAATTTCCTCTCAAGTTCATGTATAAAGATAGACTTCAACAATATCATTGAACCTTATCAGTTTAGGGCCTAGGATGATTACTTAGTTATTTTTGTCTTTGTCTTAGATTACTTGGTCTTGTTTTTTAGTCAAAACTTATTTGTTAACAATCAATTATAACCAAACACATTTTCAACCACATTTATTGAATTAGAAGACATTATGATACCTAAGTGAAAATCATCTTTCTCCTTGTTCAAATTTATTATCAAAAACATTGTGTTATATCTTCCATTTTGGTGCAGTTATGCTACCCATTTGAGTTTAGACCATTTGCCAATTTTGCTTATTTCCTTAATTGATCATTTAAATTTGAAATTTGACATTTGTAAGTGCGTATGGTTGAGGTTTTAAGTGGGTTCACCATTTGCACTAAACTTGAGGGAACTTAGGTTCAGTTTCCAATTTGAATTGAGGGCCATTTTTAGACTCACTATCACTATCATCATTTGGTAGGACTCAAGTCATCTTGCGTATCTCTCACACTTTGAGTCCTAAACCACATTTTATAATACCCTTTCCTATTTACTATTATTTATATGTCAAGGTAAAATGAGTATTGATTCCGTTTGATACCACACTTTGGCCTTAGAGATTTTTCAATTGAGTTAAGGAAAGTAGTGTTATGCTACCAAAATTATGTTAAAACATTTTGCCGTAGAGTCTTAAAGAAAAAATTTCTCACATATTTTTATAATTTTAGTGTTGTTACATTGCTCAATTTATTTCATATGCCTCTTTTAATAGATCCCAATTTTTTTTGAAGGTCCAACCAATTCAATAATACCTTTGTGGACCTTTATCTAGTGTGGTCACACCATTCATTCTTATCTAGTTTATTGTTCAAAAGAGTCTATTTTTTGTTATTATTTGGGAGAAAATAAACTATCTCTAAGTTCCTTTTGTTTTATACCTCATACTTATTGACCACATTTATGTCCAAGATTCAAATTCCTAATTTTTATCAAAAAATGTTTCAAATCTATTAAATTAAACATCTCATGTTTATTTCAAGTATAGATTTTAATGTCATTTATCTTAAATTCCTATCACAACCTATTTGAGTCTATATTTTGACATCGCATTTGGACAAAAAATTTAACAATCTTTTTTCTCTTAAATTATACTCATTTGAAACACTTTGGCCTTAGAGTTTGTCATTTCAATTTTTGGTCCATCTACTTGACCTTTTTGTGTGAGACGTGTAACATTAGATAGTTGACATTAGATTTTTTATATCAAGTCATTGCATAAAACTTTTTGGATATACATATCCATCCTTTTGATTAGGTTAGACCAAGTGTGAACCTTTTACCCTTTTGACATTGATTTTTCCAAAGTTTATAAAACTATATTTTATTTGGTATAAAAGCATTTAATATGGATCCCAACATATATTCTAACACTCATAGTGGTGTCATGTATAATCCATGGCTTAGTAATGTAATCACCCAAGAAAAAATGGATCAAGACCCCTATGTAGATAATGTTGTTTATGATATGTATCCTTATTCATCTTATAAAACTCAAATAGGGCATAAAAACAAGACCCACTAGCTTATTATTTGGTTAACACACATCCATAATCATAGTCAGATCAAGAACAAACAAAACAATACCTATTTGTGGTACCTACAGTTGAATAACCATTTCCTCAACAATTTTACTATGTTACTACACCATCAATCTATGATCCTTATTTTCTTGAGCATAACTTATTGGAAAATAATGACAAGATTTTGTTCAAAGCTATAGAAGTAGGGGATAAGTTTATAGCAGATTTCCCCCATGAGAATTTGTCAAGTCTAGTAAGAATGCCTCAAAATATATTATATAGTCAATAAGATTCTTCTATCAACCCTTTAGCTCTAGTCTAAATGACATATCAAGACCCTAGTATGATTGTCAAAGGAAAAGTCCTCATGGAGGATCAATTTGTACATATGTAGATAGAATAACAAACTTATTTGAACCTAGACTATAATTTTAATCAAATGACCATGCCAAATTGGCCTCTCATTGATTTAGTTCCTTTAACAAGAGTTCTAATGAAATTAACTGGTCAAGATAATCAGAATGTAGACCAATTTTCACAAAACACTTTGGTTGAAACCTTGTTTCATATGCCAACCATCAAGGAAGTGTTTTCTACTTCTACATAGAGTATCGAGCAAAACACAATGCATAATACACAAGAAACATCCAACCCAAACCAAAGTGGTGTGAGTACACAAACATCTAATACACAAACTAATGTACCTTTAGTTAACACCATGAGTGGCTCGCAAAACTAGGGAGTAGGAATTTATACATCATAACCTCAACCAAATACTACCACTAATCCTCAACCAACTACTTCTTCAGGCACTCAATTAATAGGATTAGGTAGCCAACTAAGAACCATAAATGTTGTGCCTCAAAAAAAGAATGTGATGAATCCTAATCCTCCCAAATAGGTGATGGGTAATATTACACAATAGCAAGAAAAATCAAATTTACCAACATAGCAGAGGTATAATATATTGCCACCTCAATAGGGGCAACTAATGTTCTACCTCACTAGGTAGCAGCAAATATACCTCTTTCCTCGTAGACTAATATACCAATTCAAAACTAAATGATGTCTAACCAACAATGTAAAAATATTGGTCAATTATAAATTTCAATATTTCAAAATTCATCAACTTCCCAACAAGGATTCATGTAACCTAGAGGTTCCAATATGCCACAAGTACCACCTAAGAAACAATTGCATGTTGTCTATAGCATACCACAATCTCAATGATAGGGTTTTGGTTCATAACTACCCCTAAATAAAGAAATTTTAAATATTCAATAATAGGTACCTATTCAAAATAAATAGGCATAGTACATCACTCCTAGCCATATCTTTCCCTCTTAGCCATAATTTACCCAAAACCAAGCCCATATACAAAACCCCAACCATAACATCATACAACCATAAATGCAATTTAAATAATCACACTTTAATTTTTGTATGTATATTTTTGGTCCATTCTCAAGCCAAACTAACATTGCATAAAAACCTATACCTTGGTTAAGGTAATCCACTTATGACCACCCAACCTCCACCTCAAATCAATGTTCCCTCCAGTTCCCTAGCTCAAGAACTACAACAAATTAAGGATTCCATTACTTCCATCTAAGATGGAAAAAAAACAAAAAGTTTAAGTTGGATGATGTGTGTTCTTATCCTTTTAACATGGATTACTTTTAGATACCATTTACTCTAAGATATGAGCCACTAAAATTAGACAAATGTAATGGGAAAGGTGACCCCAAAGACCATTTGACATAGTTCTTTGTTGTGTGGTAGCTAGTGGCATATAACAACATATACTTGTTGTTATTGTTTCCAAGGAGTCTAGTAAGACAAGCCTTGGATTGGTTCTTGAAGTTACCCAAGATTTCAATGTCACATTTTTATGATCTTTTAGACAAGTTTATGTAACACTTCTCATACAATCTCAAGCACGATATTTCATTGGTTGACTTAATGCAATCTAAACAAACTGATGGTGAAATTTTTGTAAGTTATCTACATATATGGAGATCCCTTGTAATCTAATTCACCCATATTTTACCAAATAAATAATTATATACTATTTTTACCAAAAAATTGCATAATGAGATATCCCATCATCTAGAACTATAGTGTGTACATACCTTTAAAGAGATCATTGAAAAAGGTTTGTTGATTGAGAAAACCCTTATTAACAAGAGGATCATCAAGCTTAATTCATCAAATAAAAATCAAGAAACCAATCAAGTAAATGGCCAAAACCAAAACTAGTACAAGTCCAAGCACAAACATCTCAACTGACATAGGCCAATAACAATGATAGACCAAGTAAATTCAACCATAACAAAAATGTTGTGGGAAATGGAATAACTAAGTTATGACATGCACAAATGGTGAAAAAACCATTTGTTTAGACCACACAACATCTATAAATTACTCCTAACCCACAACCTTTTTAGCAGATGCAACAAACACAACAACCTAGGCCCACACAACAAATACAACAACCTTTTCCATTACAAACCTTTCCTCTAATGAGAATAATGCCTACTCATCATATTTTTAGTGACCTTGGAGAACCTATTGATTTTTTTTTTCAATATTGTCACTACTAATATGATTTTTTGGCCTATACCAAAACATTATCCTAAGGGTGTTCCTTATCCTAATTGGTACCACCAAAATGAATTCTATGAATGTCATTGGGTTAACAAACATAATTTATGATGTTTTGTGAAAACTAAACATTTGATTTATAACATATTGGAGAATAAGGAGATAACATTAGATGGTGGAGCTTTCACTTCCAATCAAAACCTTACAATATATCAAAACCCCTTTCCACAACATAACAACCAATAACAACAATGACCAGTGCAACATCAAAAATAATAGTTTCAATAACCAAGGATAAACCAATAGAATCAACAACTAAATCAATAGCAACAAAACCAATAACATCCAAACAATGGACAAAACTAAGGTCATAACAATAACAACCAATATACCTACATGTAGTTTCACATGACTATAATAGGTTTGTAGGATATATTATAGGTCATGTTAACACCATCTCCATTAATTTGAGACTAAATACTAATCAATCACAACCTTTTCTAAACAATGCCTATTAACTAACTCAAATTTATAATCCTTCTTTAAATTGGGACTGCATATAGACATACTAGCAAGTAGGGATTACTAATTTTGGACCTAATATTGATAACTCATCATTAAATCATGACCATGCACAAGTTCACTAGTAATCAAGACTTATCCTATCTATTCCCATACCATCACCATGATTTGTTAGCAATCATGGTTTTGTATCTAGTCCTAATTATGAAATCACAACTCGACAATCAAAGATTACTATCCTAGACCCATAGCCATTTATAACTTTAGCCATCACCTAACCAACTATTCTACCTTAAAATAAGCCATTTAACACTGACCAAGAAAATATATTTGATATTGTGGAATAATTACAAAAGATGCCAACATAAATCTTCATTTTAGATTTGTTGTGTACATCATAAATCCATGAAACCTATTAAACAAGTTCCTTAGCCAATCCATAACTTCAAGTGACATGTCCCCTAACAAATTTCAAGCTTTGGTTGGACACTTAGCTCCAACCCCATAAGTAACCTTCAACTAAAGCAATATGTCATCCATTATCATGTTGCATAATATCCATTATACATTGAAGTTTTCATAAAGTGACACAAAGTGAAATGTGTCCTTATATACAATGGATCAAGTCTAAACATAGTGTCTCTAAATCTCATCAAGATTCTTAGGTATACAACAGTTGATATTTAAGCAGAAATAATAACCATTAAAGCTTATGATAATGAAGAATGAGAATCACAAGGCACCACCTATTTACCCATTATCCTTGGGCCCTTGACCCATGATACACTTTACCATGTTCTAGATCTTGATTTGTCATATAATATATTTTTGGGTAGACTTTGGTTACATGAAATTCATGCAGTCTCATTGATGTTGCACTAATGTATCAAGTTTTCCCATTCAAGAATAGAGGTTTGTATACTAGGATATTTACATCCATACGAACATTACAAACACCTAGAGGCCAAATTCAAGAGTTATAACTACTATTTTGGCATATATCTAGTTCCCAAATAAGATAAGGGAAAGACATTGATCGTTGATTTACTAGAGGATAATTGCATTGATCCTAATACCCTTGATTCACTTTCCCACATATCAGTTCTTGAAATATCTAATCATTATACCATATTGGCTAGTGTATCAAGAGAGTATTTGACCCATGATACCTTTCACATTGAAAAACTTCCACAAAACCCCAAAACCTTTGTAAGGCCTAAATTCAAGCCACTTCATCTAGAATGGAAACAAAAGGGCAGAGGTAAACTCTATATTCCAAGACCTGTCACTTTTATACCAACATCTATATTAGGAAAATACCCTCTTGAAGATAATTAATCATGGTTGTAAAATGACAAGTAGGTTGTTTTTTATAAAAATGCAAATTATCCTATTCTTAATAGAATTATGGAAAATCAAGACTATGAAGGTGAGGGCCTCATACCAAATCAACAAGTAACACTTAAGCTATTTTCTATGACTAAATACAAAATATCTTATGGACTTGGATTTAAACTAATTAGGAATCACCCCATGTACCTGTTAGCTATCTAGATAACACCCAATAGAGGTCAATTTTGTTCAAGTTTGACCCAAATCTAGACTAACATGAGAATGGTTTAAGGCTGTGGGATGCCTATATTTAGACCAAAACCTCTAGTATTTTTTTATGAGGCTAACTCCTTAGATTTCATAATTTGGACCTTTATTTCTAAAACCTAGAACTGGTAGGGGTGAAAAGAGTCAAGAAATTTGTATAAAGTAAAACCTCTTTTAATATGTGGTGATGCACCAAGAATTTGTCAGATCCACTCTTGAACTGAGATTCTTTATCACTCTAACGGGATATAAAAGAAGTTAATGAAATGCTTACTATAGTTTTTGTATAATAATATTTCATATAGAGTTTAATTTGATACACTTAAACTAGGGAGAATTGAAAATAAGGTCTGGTTAAAGACACTTAAATTTGGCTATCCACTATGTTCTTGAGAGATCAATGCTAAGACACATTATATGACCTACAAAGAAAGTTTATATCACTCAATTTGAGTTTAGACATGCAAAAGGAAGATAAAAATCACATTTACATATTAAACAAACACAAAACACTAAATGCAAATTAGCAAATGATTGTAAAATGCTCTATTTACTACTGTAAGAGGTTTTGAATACAATTATAGTAGAGTCTAGTTGTACCAGCCTAAGGGATGAAAATCAAGGCTTAAAATCCTAAATATATAGAATAATAAAATGAGAGATAGGAATAATTTTATCACTAAAAGGGGTTATAATTGATCATAACTCCACTTTCTAGAATAGCTACAATCACCTTGCTCAATTGGTCATGGACACCTTGACAAATGGTTACAATAGTCACTCATTACTTTTCCCCCTTATTTTCATAATGATGCTCTTTTTAGTTACAATGGTGGGATGAATTCATTTTCAAGTTGAGTGCTAATGTTGACGTAGTTACAATAGATGGATCCATTTGTTATGCTCCCATTCTGGTACTGATTGATCCTTTTTGGTTTGTTTGTCATGAGAGAGTGGTGGAAAGGATCATAATCATGTCATTGGTAATGAATCTTGATGTGTCTATCTTTTTGGCCTCATTTTGAAACCTAAAACTAGTTCTACCATAGACAAAACCAAATTATATTACCTTTTTATATAATCTTGATTCTTTTGCTTGTCAACCTTTGCTCTATACTAGGTCTACAAGAACTTTTTAATATTTCATGGAGTCCTAAAGGTGACCCTCAACCCTGAAAGGTCCATTTTGGTTCTTCCTAGATCATCATTAAAATTGATTCTATATATTTCTACTCACTTGGGTCTAAAATTGCCTCATTAACCTTTGCTAAAATCTCCTTAGGCTTGCCTTTGCTTTTTTTGGCTATCAATAATTCAACTTGGCTTTTTGACTCATTGATATCCTCTCACACCAATGATCTCAAGTTGTACTAATACTCATTGATCATTGACATACCTTTGACTTAACTATGTCTAAGCTTGTGCTGCATGGTATCTTTACATTTGCATTCAAGATCCACTATCAGTCTATAGCCTCCATGCTTATGCCACATGTTAAGCACATGAGCTCTCTAACATTTTGACACATCAAACACCATTAGATCAACATTTATAGCACAAAACCAACCATTTAATCTACCTGGGACCTATTATTTAAACTCTAATGTCTACTCTATTATCTTAAAATTGATGTCCACATGACCATCATTTGATGTCTCTATGGATGTATTTGACATCCCACATACTGTTAAATTTAAGTTCAAAAGGATTTGTTTTTCTTTATCTTAAAGTTGACATTTGTGTGAATGTCATTCAACATATCCATGGATATATTTAACATCTTGTAGACCATCATACTCAATCCCTAATGGATTTTTGTAGTGGATTAAATTTGATATTTTTATGAACATATCTTATTATTTGACCAAAATTATAGATTTATATCTTGAAGTACGAGAATCATGGAGGCACCAAACTTTTAGGAGATGTTCTTTATGCTAAGATGGATTAACTCACTTGATTCACTAGTCCTGAGATATTTATAAGTGTTATTAAAAAATGTTCAAGTGATCTTACCTATGCAATTCTACATGACAACCGCATGCCTATCATGGTTTAAAATTGCTAAGTATGGAAACTTAGTGAATTATGTATGTGGAGCCAAATTTGAATATGCATAACTTTTTTTGTGCATTGATAAATGACCTAAAACTTGGTGCATATGTTCTTGGGACCAATGTGATTAGACCCATGTAAACAATTCTCCCTAAATCATCTACACATGGTAATGAAAACATCATCAAATTGCTTACTCATAATTTTTACCACTAGATCCAAGTGTTTCAATGAACACAATTAAGAACCAAATGGATCTCATGAATTTCTATACTCATTCCAAGAACTTTTGATACCCACGGGGCCTCTTCAACTTAGACCTATCATAATAAATTGACACATTACCCTTCAAGTGAACTTGAAGTGTTTCAAAATTAATATAAGCTGCATGATCCCTTAGGTCCACTCATTCCATCTAGAACCTACTTAGATCTTGCTCCATTTTTTGATCTTCAATAAACTACACTGCATCTAGGTAAAAGCTTGGTATGTGGGCCAAAATGGCCAATATTTCTAGCAACTCAGCTACTTTATGACAAAGTGACATAAAAAACAGGCATGAGATAAAGACTCTCTGGATTGAAATATACTCTTAACACCTCAAAGGCTTGTAACATAAACAAAATACACACACAAGAGGAAATAAAACAAACATAACACTAAGAAAACACCTAACAACTAAGGATAAACAAGGGAAGGAACTAAAACAACCTATAAACTTATGAGCACTATTTGGAAGAATAAACTAACTACTATAAAACTGACCTATATTGACTTCATTCCCTTAAGATCAAATGGGAATGTTCTCTTATCATTGTGGCACGTTGATGTGTAGATGTCATATGATGACTTGTGTGTAAATAAACTTTGGCCAATGTGTGACAACCCACATCTATATCTATCATTCTCCTAGTCATTTGAAAGAGTGAAATTATCACCTAACTTCAACTCTATGTACATGGGTTGAGTGTGAGGGTCAAGAACCCGATCATACTCCTCTCAAATCTTTCAAGATTGAATCATAAGCTTCATCTCCTCTTTATTCAAGGGATGCAACTAATTTTGTTCCTTGAACTTCAAATTCCATCTATCACATTATCCTTGATTTTAGGCTTTGGCTGATGTAGTGGTGAGGCATCTAGGTTCAGGGAAAATTCCTCTAATTCTTCCTAAAATAACATCTCATCTTGGTCAATGTACAAACCAAAATGTTATATTCTACTTCTACCATCTACTTGCAATACATTAGGTTGATTACCCACATCTTTCTCTTGGACAAGGTCATCACAATGCTCTTGATCAACTTAGGTTTGCTCATCCTCCTCATCAATAAAGAGGGGTGATAAATCATCAGTCCACTCAATTAGAAGTTTTTCTTGAATTACAACCTATAAAATTACACTAGTTTCCTCATCTGAAACATTAGCCTATTATTTAATTTCATCACTCAAATATGCCACACTAAGTTGCTCAATCTCACCCAAGAATTCTAAACACAAGTGTTGCCATTGGTCTTCCAATGGATTCTTGACTTTAGTATTAATAACATTATTATGAATTCTACCATCTAATTGATCTCCTGGGAAAATATCAACTTGTGTTTCACTTGCCTCAAGTACATCATTAAGACATTGTATCTTCCCTTTATCACTCAATTCCTACTGATGCTTAGCTTCTAATATATTGGAGTGCATAAGGGTCCCAATCTAAATCTCTTCTTCATAGACACTAAAAGTGTCTTCTCCAACATGCTATTGAGGCTCAATTGCAACCATGACATTGTCAATATTTTAAAAGACTACCCTTCATCCATCAAATTTAATAATTTTTTCACCATACTTTGGTGGTCATATTCCATTTTTTAATTAATTGATTGTTCTTAAAGAGAGGAGAGGGTGGGTGGGTAGTAAGAATCATCAAGATACTTGATATTGGTAAGTGTATCTTTCCAACTAGGGATCTTGAATAATCTCTTGGAAAGCTTTTAGGATTGAGGAGTGATGTGAAAAGGGGGAATACATACTTGAGTAATAATAGATGAAGGACTAATATGTGCATTTTGAGAATTGAGAGGCTTGTGGAAATAGATTCAATACCTCCTCTTCCTTCCTTATCCTTGTTTTCAAGGGTGGGCATGATGAAATTAGGGTCCATGGTCCATGAAGACTTCTATGTGGGTATCACTTTAAGATATTTGGTAGGTGTAGGATCTTGAACACAAATGGATTTCTTTGGAGAAGGAAGGTGAAAGAATTCTACCTTTGGGGTGATTGTAGGAGGTGATAGAATATGGAACTTAAAGAGTGACTCAAACTTTTCACTTCCATGCCATGTTTAATTTTGCACATTATATGAGACAATTCTTTGAACAAATACCCTCTAACCTTAGTCATGATGTCATTACCCAAAAACAAGGCAAAATTAGGTAATAAATCTAATATAATAAGGTATTGTATAACTAAAAGTTTGGAGTAGGCATGGAAAGTGAGTTGAAGATCTCTAACAATTCCAAATACCTTCATAGAAGACCCATTCCATTATAAATCAACATTAGAAATAGGTTCATACCTTAGACCAAAGTGTCTGCTATTGGTTTATAAATAATGGAGATATTTTCCTTATCATTAATTGAATATTTATAGACCAAGAAATCTCTTATGACCAAGGAGCTAAGAAAGGGAGATGGGGTGACCAATTTAGCTGAATGTGACTGGTTTGCATGAGTATTTTGGTGAGGGATAAGAGCTTTTAATTCTCCCCTTTTTTTTATCTAAGGCTCTCTTGCAACCTATCTCTTCCTTTTCTTAATCTCCCAATTTCTAAATCTAGATAGTCAGTGTTTGGTACAAGTGGATTACTAGGGGTAGAAGGTTGACGATAGGATTGGGCATAAGAATGAGGAGGTTGCCATGGAGGTGGAGGGGGATGAAATTATAGTGAATGATCTTGATAATATGGGGTATGTGGGTTATATGTATCATGGTAAGGTGGATATGGGGGTGGAGAGCATAAATATTCCTCATAGGATGCCATGGTGCCTTATGTACTATGTGAATTGAATCAAAACCATGACAAATCCTTCTTACCTTTGCAACCATGAAACCACTAGTATCTCTAAACTTAAGGTTGATTGAAAAACTTCCAAAGATGCTTGATTATGATCAAGGTGTGTTGAAAATGATGTTACTAATGTCTTCAACATCTAAATGTCTTTAGAGTATGCTTCAAGTATTTGAAAGTAGTCCTATTGGGCATTCTAGAACTATTAGCTATCCAAATAACACCTAATATAAGTCAGATTTGTTCAATTTTGACCCATATTTAAACTAACATGGGAATGGTTTAAGGCTATGGGTTACCTATATTTAGACTAGACCTCTAAGAGTTTTTATGAGGCTAGTTCCTCAGATTTCATAATTTGAACCTTTATTTCTAAAACCTAAAACTAGCATGGGTGAAAAGAGTCAATAAATTTTCATAAAATAAAACCTATTCTAATATGTGGTGATGCACAAAGAATTTATTAGATATAATCTTAAACTCAAATTCTTTATCACACTAATGGACTATGAAAAAAGATAATACAATGCTTACTATATTTTTTGTGTAGCATTATTTCATATAGAGGTCAATTTCATACACTCAAACTAGGGAATAATGAAAATAAGGTCTGGTTAAAGACACTTAAATTTGATTATCCACTATGTTCTTGAGATATCAATGCTAAGACATATTATATAACCTACAAAGAAAGTTGTTAGCACTCAGGTTGAGCTTAGACATGCAATAGGAAGATAACAATCACATTTTCATATTAAAAAAACACAAAACACAAACTAAAGATTATCAAATGACTAAAAAATTCTCTATTTACTCCTCTAAGAGGTGTCAAATATAATTCTCGTAGAGTCTAGTCATACTAGCCTAAAGGATGAAAATCAAGTCTTAAAAGCCTAAATATATATAAGAATAAAATGAGAAAGAGGAAGTCTTTTGGCATTAAAAGGGGTCATAATTGAGCATAACTCCACTCTCCATAGTAGTTATAACTACCTTACTCAATTGGTCATGGCCACCTCGATAAATGGTTGCAATAATCACTCATTCATTTCCCCTCTTCTTTCTATAATGATACTCTTTTCAATTATAATGGTGGGATCAAGTCATTTTAAAGTTTAGTGATAATGTTGATGTAGTTACAATAGTTGGATCCATGTGTTGTGTTCCTATTTCAATACTAATTTCTCCTTACTGGTTAGTTTATCATGATAGAGTGGGGGAAAGGGTTATAATCATGTCATTGGCAATGAATCTTGATGTGTTTGACTTCATGGACTTGTTTTGAAACCTAAAATTGGGTCCACCATAGAATAAACAAACTTATATTACCTTTTTATATAATATTGACACTTTTGTTTGTCAACCTTTGCTTTATATTAGGTTTATAAGACCTTTTTAATCTTTCATAGAATCCTAAAGGTAACCCTTGACCCTATAAGGTTCATTTTGGTTCTTCCTAGATCATCATTACACTTAATTCTATATATTTCTACTAGCTCAGGTCAAAAATTAGCTCATCAACCTTTGTTGGGAGCTCCCTTGGCTTGCCTTTGCTTTAATTGGCTATCAATAATCTAACTTGGCTTGTTAACTCATTGATCTCCTCTCTCACCATCGATCTCAAGTTGCATGAATGTCTATTGATCATTGATCTACCTTTGAATTATCAATTATGTCCAATCTGGTGCCATGCAATAAGTATGCATTTACATTTAGGATCCATTGTTAGTCTAAAGCCTCTACACTTATGTTGCGTGTTCACCATGTAAGCTCTCTAATATTTTAACTCATCTCACGTAGCTAGATTAAGATGTATGACTCAATGCCAACTATTAGATCTACCTCAAACCCATTATTTAAACTCCAACAGCTAATTTATGAGGTTAAAATTCATGTTTACATGACCGTCATTTGATGTCCACATAGACATATTTAACATCTTGTAGACCTTCAAATTTAAGATCAAAAGGTTTTTTTTTGCTTTGTCTTAAAGTTGACATTTGTGAAAATATCATTTGATGTCCCTAAAAATGTATTTGACATCTTATAGACCATTAAACTCAAGCCCCAACGGATTTTTGTAGTGGCTTAAAGTTGATATCTGTAAAAATGTATCCTATTATTTAACCAACTTTGTAGATTTATATCTTGAATCATGAGAATCATGGAGGCATCAAACTTTTAGGAGATGTTCTTAATGCTAAGAGGGATGAACCCAATTGATCTACTAGTCCTATGAGATTTCTAAGTGTTTTTTACAAAATTTTCAAGTGATCTCACCTATGTAATTTTACATGATGTTTGCATGCATGTCTTAGTAAAAAATGGCTAAGTATGGAAATTTAGCGAATTCTACCTAGGGAGCCAACTTTGAACATGCATAATTTTTTTCATGTATCAAAATATGAGCTAAAACTTGGTGCATATGTTCTTGGGACTAATGTGATCAGACCCATGTGACCAATTCTCCCTAAGTCATTTGCACGTGGTAATAGCAATGTTAGCAAATTACCTACTTAAAATTTCTACCACTAGACCTAATTATCTCAATGAACACAATGAAAAACTAAATGGATCCCATGCATTTCCATACTCATTCTAAGCAATTTTGACACCCCATAATGTCTCTGCAAGTTAAGTCCTATCATCATAAATTGAAAAATTACCCTTCAAGTGAACTTGAAGTGTTTCAAAAGTCTTTTAAGCTACATGATCCCTTAGGTTAACTCATTCCATCCAAAACCTACTTAGCTCTTGCTTCAGTATTTGATATTTAAGACACTGCACTACATCTAGGCATAATCCTAGTATGTGGGCTAAAATGGCCAATAGTACATTAATCAGGTTCTAATACTTACAACTGGTGATGAAAATGTTGACAACAATGTGGAGTCCTATCATAGCCTTTTTGATGACCTAGCTAAGACCAATCTATTTAACACTCATTCCATTTGTACCCTTAGACTAGTCATTCAATATAATCCCTTACCATTGTATTATTCCCAATAGATATACTATAACCAACAAGAATCTAATGTGTCAATTGATGAGTTTAAAAATGATGAGGCTTTCTATGATTTTATAAGCTTTAGGGACAATGTTTTGTTGGGGGACTATTAAATCAGAGTTCTAAATTAAAATGGATCTTGAAGCATACATTGGAGAGTGGGTGAACACCCTTAGCTAAAAGAAAATAAATAAAACATTGAGGTCCCAAAGTGAAAACCTCTTTAAGATGCTTTCAAGATAGGGAAAAAGTAAATAAAAAGGCCATTCTAGTGGTGAAAATCTATTTTAGGTGTCATTATATGGGGATGTTCAACCTTCCTCAAGCCATAACTCAAATACCACCACTAACTAATTTGAATTAGCTCTATAGTTTATAGGGAAAGATCTAGTCTATTTGATGCTTCATATCACAATTAGCTGACAAGTGCCATCCTTTATGCATCTTCTAAAGAAGGAAGTCACATTTCATTGGGATGATCATTTCTAGATAGCTTTTCAATAATTAAAGGACTATGTAGTGAATCCACCTATTTTGTTACCTCCCATGTCAAGAAAACCATTCTTATTGTATCTATTAACTACTGATAATGCCCTAGGGGCACTTTTGGCTTAGCATGATGATAATGGTAAGGAACATGCCATGTACTATTTAAGATATACACTTGTTGTATATGAACACAATTATAAACCCATTAAAAAAGCTTATTTATCTATGGTCTTTGTAGCTCAAAAACTATACCATTACATGTTAAATAATAAGACCATGGTTATTTCAAAAGTAGATCCACTCAAGTGTCTACTATCTAAAATAACTTTACAAGGTTGTATGGCTAAATGGATCATGATTCTCAATGAGCTTGACATCAAGTATGTCAACCAAAAAACCATTAAGGGTCAAGTTCTTATAGATCAACTTGCTAAATCACCCCTTGCTTGTACATAACTACTCACATTCCAATTTCCTAATGAATCCATAATGACCATCATTGACACACCTATTAAAGAGTAGCACTAGAATTTGTATTTTGATGGATCATTTATTATACGTAAATCAAGGGTGGGCCTTTTATTTATTACACAAAAGGGGGATCTAATCCATAAATCATTCATAATTAGCTTTCCTTTTACCAAAAACATGGTCGAATATGAATAACTTGTTGCAGGACTTTGCCAAGTAGTATAATGGAACATATATCATCTCAAGTTTTATGGTGATTCTTAGTTAATCATCAATCAAGTTATAGACCACTTTTAGACCAAATATGACAAGTTGGTACCATACAAGGCCATGGTTGACACTCTCAGGTGATAGATTTCTAACATTCAATTTAAACATCTACCAAGGGTAAGTAATAGAACCATAGATGCTATGGACACTATTAGATATTTGATTTGACAAATAGACATGGATAAAAAGTATCATTTCATCATTGAGAATTTTCTAGTGCCAACTCATACATCTTCAATCATTATAATGATTTTTGATATTGTTGGTCCTAGTTCTATCTAGTATTCAGACCTTTAAAACTACCTCCATGACTAAATTATGCCACAAGAACTATCTTGAAAATAATCCAAATCCTTCATCCATCAAAACACACATTATTCCTTACTTAGAGCAATCCTTTACCAATGTAGTTTTGATAGAACTTTGCTTCATTGTTTAATTTCAATAAAATCTCCACTAGAATTACAAGAATTTTATGAAGGAGTATGTGGAACCCACACCAATAGGGCATTCCTATCCAAAAATCTCTTACATCCTAGTTAATATTGGCCCATAATAGATGCAAATGCAGATGTATATGTGAAAAAGTGTGACAAATGTTAATGGCATGCTAATGTGATTCATGCTTTGGCCAAGAGTCTAAAACTAATGTTGATAACATGGCCATTTTGTACATTGGTCATTAACCTCATTGGGAAGATAAACCCAACTCATTAGATGACCATAAACATATTGTTACTACAACTAAATATTTCACTAAGTGGGTTGAAGCTATACCCCTCACTTACTGACTAGAAAGCAAATTTTCAAGTTAATTTTTAACCATCTCATCTACTGCTATGATATCCCCTTAGACATTATATCTAATAATGGAGGATCATTCAAGAATAAGGATGTAGATAATTTATGTACCAAATATAACATCATGCAATATTTTTCCATAACATATTACCCTTAAGGTAATGGTCAGGCTAGCATCAAACAAAATAATTATTAACATTCTCAAAAAGATTATCAATGATGTCAGTTATGATTGGCACCTTCAGATATTCTATGACCTTTGGGCATACCATACCAATCACCAGAAACCAATAGAAGCCACTCCATATGCACTTGTTTATGGTAAAAAATTCATTCTTCCCATTGAGTTCAAGTTACCTTCTCTATGTATTTATCTCAAGCATGTTCTAGATGATAATGACTATCGAGTAGCTCATCTACAAGAGCTAGAGTTACTTGATGATAAATGCATGAAGGTGATGAATAATCTACAAGCCTATCAAAACTAAATCCAAGGCCATTATAATTAGTGCATGAAACATAGAACATTCAAACTTGGTTATCTTGTCCTCAAAGAGAATCAAAACAATAGAATGACCGAAAAGAAGCATAAAGGAAAGTTCAAACCTAACTAGGTTGGTCCTTTCATCATTATAGAAAAATATGGCACTAGATTATATAGGATTTCCATACCAAATAGAGATAAACTTGATGAGATAATGAACATTATCTACCTCAAGTGGTACTATTCTCGAGTGACTTGGTGTATTGTCTATAAGGACCATTTTCAATTTATACCATATTATCAATATTTTTTTTATACCATACAATTATAACATCCTACTAGCCTATCATTATCCTATCACATATCATTCTACCATACATTTCACATTATCCAAGTTGTGTTCCCCCACCCTACCCAACCTATTTGACCTTGGTTCCTCCATTGGTTTCATGTTTTTAGCATAAATAAATCATATTAGTTTCAATAGTTGCTTAAAGAATTCTAGATAGAGGTAGTATTTTGGGAGCAGTATGATAGAATTTTGGAAGTTTCATCCTTTGTTTCTTATTCCATTCTCTCTACCAATTAAGCTTGGTTATAACCACCTATAGGCAAATCAGTGTCTCACCGGTCTTGCTACTAATTATAACCACCTATGGGAAAATTAATGTCAGTGATGTATGTTGTTGTATCCTAGTTATAATCACCTTTGGGAAAACTAGGGGAAACATTTGTTTATCATGCCTTGATGTACCAACTAGCCATATCCTATGTCATATTGTGCCTTCAAACCAATTGTGCCTATTTTGTTTGAAATGGCCACTACACTAGTCAAATTCCTCCATTATAAGGTGGAACTACTGTGACTCAAGGCCATTTTGGGACTATGTGGGTCATATTTGATTCATGTTTAGGTCATATCAGTTCTATTTTCACCATTATCTAATCATTTTTTAAGTAACTTAAGCCATACTCTCACCATTTTGTGAGAAACATAAGCCACGCTCTCACTATTTCATGAGAAACTTAAGCCATGTTATTGTCATTTTGTGATCAACCTAATCTATGCTCTCACTATTTTGTAAGCAACCCAAGCCATACTCTCACCATTTTGTGAGTAACCTAAGACACACTCTTGTTGTTTTACAAGCAACATAAGTAACACTCTTGCCAGTGAGCTTGTGACATTTAGTGTCTCATCATTATCAATTGAGTTGAGATGATTCAAAAATTATAAAAACATTCAAAAATCGTTAGAGAAAACAAAAACATTGACCACTTCTTTGCCTTATGGATTTTAGGAACCCTCACTAAGTCACAAGAAAATCACTTGTCACTTAGTTTCCCCATCCTTTTTGGCCTTTTGTCTCATGCACTTGTCATTTTACAAGACCATTCTTATTATTCTATCACATCCATCATGTTTTTTTTCATCAGTTATCATTTTTTTCCCATTTCTTCATAGAACTACATTTGGCCTAAAGTTTTTTTTGGATATATCATGTATGAAACTATGTAGACAATACCCACTTACCTAATGCATATGGAGATAGATTAATCACCCCCTTCCTTTTCTTTTATTCCCCTAGTCATGTTTGTCTATTAATTTGTCATCTATTTTCTAGGGGTAATGTTTATTTGGTTGTTTGTACTAACATTAGGGTTAACTATTTTTTGTTTCTTTACTTGTTTATTTTTTTTTATGTGCCTATTTATTTTCTTTCGACATTATTACCTTGATTTAGTCTATTTTCATTCATTGGGTGATTATTTGTGTATTTATACTTGAATCCATCCATATTCATATGTCAACATTGTCATCATGTTTTTTATCATTGGTGCACTATTTACAATTAAGTATTGGATTAGGAGTCAATCCTTATGCATATTTTAGCTCAGTCCTCATGATGTTCTATCATGATGCCTACCATCATATTCTATGATTAAAGTCAACTTCAAGAAGTATGCTTAGTAATGTCAACATAAAAATATCCATAACCTCAAAATCAACAACATTTTGATCCAAATCATATCCCAAATAGAGTAATTAAACAACAACAAAGTTTCAACGTTTATTAGTTTGAATGAGCATCTCCCTAGTATCAGGTTATCCCAATTCATCTTTATCCTTTGTGTCAAGTTACCATCATCATATTTTCAATTATCAACTAATCAATCATATATTCCATAATTGGCATCCAATGATTATAACTGTTTATGGGAAAATCATTTTATACCATCCCACTTGCATTTATCAATGATTATAACCACTTTTGGGAAAATCATTGTGTTCTTACCAAATTCACTTTTTTTTGCCCAAATAGGGTGATCTTGTTATCTTATTTTTCTATCTTAACAGATGTATCTCCATCTTCTCAATAATTATAACCACCTTTGGGCAAATCATTGTGTTATCATACCTTGTTTCCAATATCAGGGTACAATGCTTATAACCATCTTTGGACAAATAATTTTACATCATCCCACTTACATTCTCAATGGTTTTGAATTATTTTTTAAAATAATTATGTTCTCACCCCATCATCTTCTTATGTTTGGTCCCCTCATCTTGCTTCTTTTTTTGAGGGACTATTTGCCAACCCCCTTGTGTCAACTACTCCCTCGAGGGGGCATCATATATTTCATCCATTATTGTTAAATTCATAATCATGCCAAACCTTTTCATTCTTTGACAAGACATTAATCCTCCTATAGATTGTAATGCCTTCCTAAATAGGGGAAAACTATAGACACCTAAAAGTGGCCACCAATAACTTCTAATCAAGCTTCAGACTATTTTATATCAAATATCACAATTTGGCCTAAAAACACTAAAACACATTAAATGGTTCAAATTTTTCATATACAAGTACCAATTTTGGATAAAGTATCCCTAAATAGGGCAATGCATTTTATGATACAACTAACTTTGATCTAATCATTTCAAGTCAAAATGATGATTTTGCATATGGGTGCTCTAGATTGCTCTTTTATACCAATTTTATTGTATGAGACATGTGCCCTTATTATTTTGTGTTGGAAAAATCCTAAATGGGATGATGGATCTAACATATATAACTTACCCTTCCAATTTTAATCTAGTCAAATTTTAAGCCAATAATATGACATTTTGACCAATTTCATTAATTTGAGCACCAATTGCCAAGATTTGCACCAAAATTGATAAATCATGTTTAAGGCTAATTAATTTGAATCAATATCTTAAGTTAATTTTCCATGAAACTTGTTGAATATTTAATTAATGGAAATTGATATTGAATAATTGCATCATCTAAGACATCATTCTATAGGGCATTCATAAGCCATAAGTGTCATAAATATCTATTTAAGCCCTCCCATGCCTCTTTAATATCTCTCTATCCCAAAAATTTATAAGGGAATTTATTGATTTTAGCCTCAAATATTTAATGGATTATTAGCCACACATATTCATTTTGAGATGTGTTGTTTAGGTTCATTCTGATTAATTGCAAAAATCTATAAATAGAAGGTCTCACACTCATAATTTTAAGCTTTCTTGGTTTAGAGTTATAATGCTTAAATAATTTCAAAATCCATTTGATATAGTGTTATTATGCCCAATTATTAAGAGAAGCTTCACAAGCCAAATCCATAAGCCAAATGATGCCAAGAGGAGGTGGAGGATAACCAAAGCTCCATTGCTAAAGACCTTTGAAGCACAAGCCAAGCAAGCCAAAAAGGAGATCCTTTAGAAAACTCAAGGAGGGTGAGAAATGTTTGTTTTATTTCTTTTTAGTTGTGTTTTGTCAATGGTTTTTCCTTACTAAGCTCCCCCAAATATCTAGGCATAAGGTGTTAGCTATTACTATGTTTTTGGATTTGGTTTTCCTACACTAACATGATACTAATCTCCTATTATCTAATTCCTATATTCACAACCTCTAGTATGAATCTTCCATCTCCTACCCAAAAAGTGACTACTCCTTAGGAAGATAGGACAATAATTTGTTATAAATGAAAATCTAGGGAAGAAAGGCTATAGACTCCATCCATAGAGGTAAAAATCATATTGGCACAAACTTAAATTGAAGGTGATCCAAGATATGATGTGGATGAAGAGGAGCTAAAATAAGCAAAGGGTCTAATATTTCATAGGTTAAGAGGAAAGTCACCCTTTAAAGGTGACCAATCAGGTAAAGGTTCTCTATTTGTTGCTCCTCTAGGCCTTTCTCCTATTATGTCATTACCAATTATTTCTTCTTTGCCATTTATAGTTGCCTCTACTTTTAATCCTATGATATCATTACCTACTAGGTATCTTTTCATTATTCCAAACACTAATATAATCACTTCTCCTTTAGCTTCCACCCCTACTTCCACTACCACTATCCAACCCATCACCCAACTATTAACTTCTTCTACTTAGTTGAGTTCACCAATGCCCTCATAAATAACAGTGCAAATGAAAGTAGTAGTGGCCACAAAAAGATCTACCAAGAATAAAATAGTCTACATTTTTCATCCCGTGCCATATCTAGGGAATGTAGACTGGTCTAAGATCATATGGACTTCAATTCCTAAGCTAGTCTCTAAGCCTGAGCATGAAAAGGACACATAAATAAAGGCATAGACACTTGATCTATCAAATATAAATATTAGAGATTAGGATAAGGAATTAGGATCATCAACTTATAAGATTCTAAAATTGAATATCATCAAGCTTCCCACTATGATCTTACTATTTGATAAATCAACAGTCTCAGTGCAAAGGGTAAGGAAGAGGAAGATAGAAGATAGTAGTGGGTGAGGCCTAATTTTGGAAGAAAGAGAAGAGATTTACTCTCTTTCAAAAAGATAAGATAGAAAGAAGGGTAAGTACCACTACATGGAGGACCTTAAGTCCTACATAGATTCCCACACTGGAGCAATATTGACCATTGATGAGGGAAAATAATAGGTAAGCAAATAATTATAATAAGAGTTGGAGACTCGTAGAGAATAGTAATAGGTAATCCATGTTCCCTCTATGATAGATCAAGATATACAAAGTGTGACATTAATGTTATATGAAATTTTAGATAAAATTCATTCTTTGATAGCACAATTGGATCCAAATATAACCATAATAAAAAAATTATTTAAATTTCTTAAGGAAGATGAGAATAAATTAAATTTATTATTTTTGTATACTCCTAATAAGACATTTAGCCATTTAGATTTGATGGTCCCACTAGAGGTAGCTAATGCACTAAATTTAGCAATAATTATAACTCAAGAGGACCAAGAATAGATAAATGTTGTATATTCTTTAGTTACAAATATCACTAAGCAAGAGAAGCACATAGTATAGATTTTGAATGAGTTGGAATGGACATGAGTATAGGATAACATCAAGAAGTTGGTAGCTTAGGATATTTTTGACCAAATCATATAACAAGATTTGGATAATTTAAATAAAATTATGCAATGAATAGCTTTAGAATATATTAAATAAAAATTAATCTCGATGAGGAAGAAGGAAATTGAAGTGTAGGTCTTTTGGGTAGGCTTATGGGCTACCAAAACTGCGCATGCAAAGCTAGTAAAATAAGTAGATAGGGAAAATATACCTCTTCTCCTTGATATGATATCAGTAAGATCATAACATATCAGAGGATATTAGTACTATCAAGATTTGGAGGCTAAAAAGAAGGGAGTTTTAACACCATCTATTTGTTCATTAGCTCAGACTCCACCTAATATGTTAGTTACAACACCGCATACTACTCTAGTCCCTCCCAAATCAATAAGTGCATCAACTCCACCACTCAACTAAGCTCTAATCATAACTTTAGTTCAAGCTAGTAATTCATCCTCAACCATAAATTTAGTCACCACATCTATTATAACCACTAATTCAACTCTATTCACCAACTCAGCTCTAGTTACAACATCAATTCTAACCACAACCATGACAAGTGTCAAGTAAGATCCAAGTCACCCTTAGTCAAAGGCCAATTTTGTAATTAAATAAATTATTTTGGCTAACATGCATACATTGCATGCATGATGTAATTTGTGAATTGTAACATGTAGTTTTGTATCGAACTAGAACTTATGTTCTAGTTATTTTGATGTAATCAAAAGTTTTTCTATACTTGGAGGATAAGGTGACCCCTTCCCTAAGTCCTTTAAATACATATAAAACCCTCTTTTCAAAGGGTTAAAGTTTTGATCAATATACATGAAGAAATCAAGCAATTGATTATTATACAACTATGTTTTTCTATCTTCTTCCCTTTTTATATTATTAAAATTTTAGTTTCTTTATATGCATCAACTCAATAATTCTAAAGTGTGCTAATGCAACATATGAATCTAGTTTTTTTAATTGATGAGTATTGATATTAGATGTTCTAAAACTATTGAATATTGGTAAATTATATTAGCTAATCAATTAGTATAGATTGAGTTGTTGATCTAAGGTGTGTGGGAATATTTCCTTTGGTATAGTCATCTATGCATGTGCTAAAGCTACTCTAGACAACTTTCTAGTCCGAGTTGTAACCTCTCAGATAAGGATGTGCAATAGTGACCCTAAGGAGAGAAATCTTTAGTTAAGATTAGTAATATTCTTATACATATTTTCCTATACTGTTAACTATGCTTGTTCATGAGTGTGCATTAGCTATAAGTGGTAAGCATTGGTCTTGGATATAATTGTCCACCAAATAAATAGTCTTATAAATGACCTTTCAATAACACAAATACTAATTTTTTTCTCTACCTTACCTTTCATTTTTTGAGTTTATTTGAGATATACCTACCACAAAGTAAACCTCCACCCATAAAAATAACTTAATGTTTACTTTTTTTATTATATTTCACTCATCCATCCACAAACCTGGTTAAACAACCTACAAGCTCAACCTGCTATTCCATCACTTGGTTTTTTTAACCACATACTTACAACTCGTGCCCTCGAGTGGAACCTCATTCCATATAGATCCTAAAACGTTATAGGATAACTCATTAATTAGTATAGGGTGTGCATAAAACCCACATCAACACAACTCTACCCCATGCTAAATTTATTTTCTATCCTAAGATAAGTTATTATTATATAATTTTGGTTATGGATCACTCTCACATGAAATCAACACTTTAGATGCTTATTCTTATAACTCCTTAATTTTTTTATCCCAATGATTATTTTTTGAACTTATCTCAATTAATATAACATACTCTACATATTAAAATTTTATCAATATGTCTTCACTATCAAAACTTCCCTTATATGTATCAATAATGGCGATGTTTTCCTAAATTTTCCATTTATAGTAATCCATGCACATGATTTTTTTTCTATCAAAAACCTTCCTTGAAGTCCCATAAAATATTAATCCAATTTATTTCCCACACCATATATTATGTTATTAAAAATTTTATAATGATTGATCTTTTCAATCTCTCTATCAAATATATTTAGTCCTCCATGCATGCCATTAGGCCTATACGAGTGGCATATTATTTATTCAACCTTTATTGTACAAACCCATCTAAAATTGAGTATATTTAAAAAACATGGGTGTCCATATTATTTAATTTAATTTAATTAATGGTCATTTTCATTGTTTAAGAAACATCTTAAAAATCACTTTTTAGTTATTTAAGTCTCTCTAAATGGAGTTTGTCTTTCCCAATAAGTTGATCTATTGTTAGAGTTATGTGCAACAAGTACTCCACTACAATTCTTAAATTTTATAGAGGTGATTTAAACATAAAATAAATTCATCCATATACTTATGGGAGCTATTTTTACACCATCATGACCAAATTATAAACCTTATCCTTATAGTTATCTGGATCCTCTAGATCCTTCTTCATTAATTCTCTCATATCCCTTATATTCTGGTTGGCTATCAAATTCCTCTTAATTACTTCTAGTGATGTATTTTAGAATGCCAATATTACCACTTATTTTCCCATTCACTTGGGGTCAGCCACCTTAATTTCCCAATCTTAATTTTCATAAAAAAAAATCATTTTTTCCATTCACATTGATAAATGTTTTTGTTAAGAGTTCAAACTTTAGCAACTCTATGTGGATATCTAAAATAGATTCTAGCTTATTTAAATCTAGAATTGACACATTATCACAGTGAATCATACCATATGACACTCATAGTGACCCAATTAACATATTTGGACTCACTTCCCATGAAAATTACTCTTTACTAATCATCATCACATCATATGATTCTTATTGTTATTCATGTGTAATATATTATGTATTTTGCATTTCCTCATATTCATCCTTTCTCACCTGAACATTTTTTCATCATATTATGAAAAAAAATTATTTGATTTTATCCATTTGGGTTCAACCTAATCCATATATTATCTTTCCTTATCAATTTGTATATTCCCTTTACTTGGCTTAGTTCCTACTTCACCAATTTGTTGTGTGCTTAACTCCCTATACGACATCTCCTCTATATGCATGTATTTTGGTGTTTCCATTGTTGTGGATCACACTTTTGAATTTATTTATTTTGGAATATATATTTATATATTAATGTGTGAAGTATCCACCACTTTATTAATTTCATGAACTATTGTAAAAAGTATGTGTGAAGTGGTTGATGTACCAAAATAATTGAACTAGTAGGCTAAGTAATTCCACTAGTCGAGACTTGTTGTGGCTAAATTGACACCTTGTGTTAATTTAAAATCAATATTATATTATCTCACCCTTTTAGGATTAAGTTCATATTTCTTGATTTCATATCCATGATAATCCATGTATCAATTTTACATTGTGTTGGCCTTGGAATAACACTTGGTCTTATCAATTGAAACAAGGTTATTCATTTATTAAAATGTGAATTTGGGTATTCATCCATAACCTTTCCATTTTATTTACCTTTAAACACATAATATATCTATATTTATTTCATTCTCCCCTTTTCAACCTTCTTTCCATAGTACCTTCATTCATTAACACTAGTCTTTATGTAGATACTTAGTTTTGGCCACTTTCATGCCTAAATTGGGATTCAAATCAATTTATAGAAAATGACACAATATAAGCCTATAAATCACCAAAATTTCCCAAATTAATCCATGTAAGGAATTTAAATTCCTAGTAACATGATAAGGCAAGCTTATTTGGTGTATTACCTTGTATGCACCACTAACTTAGTTTAGTTTTAACCCTAGTCAAATTGCAACCTAATAATTTAATGCTTTTATCCTATCAAGATATTCATTCATAAAATTTAAAAAAATTTACAAAATATAAAAATAACTAATAAATATTAATTACATTTCAAATCTTAATTAACTTTCCTAAACAAAAATTCCAAATCTAGTTAGTGAATTACATTTACTAAAAAAGGAATTTTTAGCCAAATATGAAGTCAAAAGGTCAAAGGAGATAATAAAGTGAATTATTGTTTCTTAAATATTAATAAATTATGATTCACACCTCAAAAATATCTAAATTGTGTTGTCATGCCTCAAAAATATCAAAAATTAAGGTGTCAAGATTTCATGAGTGTTATTGTTGAACAACAGATTTGATAGGTAAACTTACTCTTTGTTTAAGTATTTTACAACTTATTTCAGTAGTTTTGCTTGACCTAATTAGTGAATTTTACCTAATAAATGGTGAATTCACCAAAGTATTTCTTTGTGTCTATGCTTGAATAAAATCAAAAACTTCACCTTGTTAAATGGTGGCTTCACTCTATGTTTTTCCAAAACCTGAGAGCTCAAAATGGATTGTTGTTTATTCACTTAATTTTTGAATTCTAGGCAAGTAAACCCCCAAAAAATTTATAGGACCTAAGGTGGAGAGAGAAAATATTAAGCATGGTTATATTTTTTATAATAATTAATTTATCCTAGACTATATGTAATAAATGTCACATGGTGTATTTACACCTTTGATTAACATGTAGCATAGGTTATTTAAGTGTGTTATTTCTTATGTGTTATTGGTTACATAGTGAGGATTAATCACCTATAGATTATGAGATTTAATCTCACTTGATGTATAAATAAGCACCTTTTTTAGTGTTATAGCTAATGCGATTACTTTCTATCTTTAATTTGGTACTAGTGTAAGTAATCTTTAAGAGGTTTCAAAGTGGTGGAGATAAGGTAGAAATTGATAGGAAGTTCATGCTAGCCTTGATAGAAGCATGTTGCTCCAATTTATACCATCCCATGCTGAATCTTTAATAAATTACATAAGTAAAAATTAAAATCTATGTGAGGTTTTGATTTTTAAAATTTCAATTGAGATTTCAATTTTTGAAGGTTTGATTATTAAAATTTCAATTGTTTTCAAACATATAACACAAGTGGATTTGATATTCAAGATTCTAGAAAATAATTGAATCTATAATTTTTGTGTTTACCTCACATATGTTGGATTTATGATCTATATTTAGGCATGTTATTTGAATAGTTTGTTCAATAAAAAAAACCATTTAGATCTTAGCATTTCTAAAAGAAACAATCCAACCAAATCCATACACCTGCCAAGTAGATCGACCTTTCCAAACATACCTAGTCAGATGTCTTTTGGCATTGAATTAATCTTACTTGTCTTCATTTTTTTATTTTAGATATAACAAGGGATGGTATGATTTTGGCATCTTTAATTCTATTTAACATTACTTGGTGTCTTTCATTTGTTGTATTTAGTACATACATTGACCTACTTGTCAATGATGCCATTTGACGAATAGATCAAACTCCCATTCCATGGATCTAGGATCATATTATGTATAAATCCATTAAAGGATAAATAAATTATCTTTTTTAGCCAATGACTCTATCTACATTTAGTACTCTCCCTCTGTGAAGACTCATCATCTTGCCAATTGAGTTTGGATTAGCTAACTGAGATCTCCCAACCTTAAAAGCACTACATGGATGCCATATAGATCTAAATAAAATTTTATTTGTTTTAGATAAATTTAATTGAAATAAATTTACTCCATCTCCTCTTCCACAACATTTATCTAGTGTCCAACTACAACTCCTCCTATAGTGTGGAACATAAGGAACCCCTGTAGACTAGTAGAGTTATATAAAATCTACCAGTATGTACAAGTTCAAAGCTCATCAATGACTATATGATTCATATCAAAAAAATACAACATGAGGAATGTGATTTCTTATGTTGTCCTCATTGAAAAAAAAAATTAACGCACCATCACTACTGTCAATCATCTTGGATCATATTTGGTAGTAGAGCTCCCAATAGGCATTGTCGACCTAAATACTGGCTTGAGTAAATTATTATTTTTTAATTATGTAATATGGGTAAATTGATCTAATATATAATTATATTTATTATATATTTATATTCAAATATAATTATATAATTTCTAACCCATATATTTAACCAAGAAGAGGAGGGACTTTTTAACTAGGCTAAATTTATTGGAGGAGGATATCTCATTTACGAGAAAGATAAAAAAAGTCATTCACAATTTGAAAATTATCATTTTGTAAAATTCATTGGTGAAATTTTAAATGTAAATTAAATATTTTAAGGAGAAAATCCATTTTTTTAAAACAATGAATTATCTATCCTAAGAAGCTCTTTTGACAAGACAAGCTATTTTTATCTACAATTGGAAAGACCAAAAAAGGGGGAAGATTTTATTTTCTCACCATCTTCAAATCATCTTACAATGGGAAAATATAATTTTAAACTCCTTGGATGCATTTTTGGTTGAAAAAAACATCCATATTCCTTGGTTTTTCATTGCCTTTTAGAATGCATTTTTGGTGGTGTTTGACATCCTTTGTGTGCTTGTGTGTGATTGCATTTCATTGTGTGTGTGAATTTACAAATTCTCTTTCTACACATTTTTTTCACTTACAACACACTTGTGATTTCTTATCATAGACAAATTTTCATTTCATGATGTATGTTTCTAGACCTCATTTTGTCTTCCCCAACACAAAATCATTTCATAGTGGCAACTATGTTGCTTAGAAAACAAAAGTACAAACACATTTGGAGTTTAAATATATTTGATCAATTGTAGAAGGCACATGGTTCAGACATGCAATATATGTTGATCAATATCATAAATATGAAAAATCTAATAAAAAATATAAGTTAATAATAATGTTTGAATTTTTAGATAAGGTACAACCTCATATCTGAAGTGATACAACTACAAAATATTCTTGGGATAAGCTTAAAATGGTATATGAAGCTATGAATCAAAATTGAATCTTGCATCTTCAAATGAAATTTCACACTCTCAAGCTCAAATAAAATGAAAAATTAGAAGCATTCCTTAAAAGGGTTACAAATTTACAGTCTTCACTTCAATCTTTAGGTGAACTAGTGGCAAATTGTTTTTTGGTCCCTATAGTCCTTAGAGCACTATCCCCCACATACCAGATCTTTGTGACCACTTTGAATGTCATAGGACAAAAACCAACCTTTGAAGTGTTTGTAAATTTTTTTCAATAACATGAATATTTTCATAATTTAGAGGAAGTAGATAATGACCATGCATTCGCATCGAATCAAAAGGGGAAGAAACCCATGAAGGGTACAAAACAATCTCTAAAGTATAATAATCAATAAAACCAACAAGGGAAAAAATCACATTCTTATAGAGAATTTCAATTTTTTATAAGACAAGGACATGACTTAAACCATTGTTGTTACAACACAATTCAAAAGGTCTCATAAAAAAAGAATCCCTCTTTTAAAAATTCACCACAAATAGAAAATAAGCAACCACAACAACAAAATAGATGTAAATAGAAAAAATCTAAGTCTAAAAAACATGGAAATGTTACTAAATAATATGATTCTTAAAATGAGGAATATGGTTTATCTACTCAAACACATGAGTCTACCAACCATCCACGTACAATTAGTATGTTGATTCAGGAGCAACTAGACACATGATAGGGAGAAAAGACTAGTTTTCTACATTAACCATAACAAAATCAAAGGGAAATGTATCACTTGGAGATGATACCTCATATATAGTATACGGTAGTGGTGACATCAAACTTCAAATTAGAAATAGAAATTGTAACATTTAAAATTTTTCCTATGTTCCAAGACTCACACAAACATTGTTATATGTTAATTAGCTACTTGACCATAACCTCATGGTTGAATTTGATCACAAAAATGGTCAAAAGTTTTGTCACTCAAAGACAAGTGTAGAAATTTCAAAGTGATTGACGAGGCTTCCAACATTGGAAAAATGTTTCATATTGATTTTTTTAGAATTGATCATCAAGAATTTATGGTCAAAGATACAAAACTAGGAAACTTATGGCATAAAATATATGGACACTTGAGTTATAGTTATTTCGTTGAATTGAGTAAACAGGATATGGTTTGTAGTCTTCACAAACTCAAGCAATATTTTGATATATGTACCAATTAATTAGTATAAAAATAAATAATTTCTCCCTTTGAAAATATTGAATATTGATCACTTGGTAAGTTGGACTTAGTGCACACTGATCTATATCGACATTTCACTCCCAATCTCAGAGGGTACAAATACTTCCATCTTTTTATTGATGATTACTCATGGAAAATTTGAGTATTTATTGAATACTAAGGATAAATATTTTAAATACTTCAAATAATTAAAGGCCATGGTTGAAAATGAAACTTGTAGGAAATTCAAGACCCTCCACTTAGATCATGGGGGAGAATACACTAGTAAATAATTTTCAGCCTATCTCAATACAAATAGAATCAATTGATAATTGAAAACTCCATATTCACCTCAATAGAATGGAGTTAAAAAATGGAATAATAGGGTCATTGTGGAAATATTTTATAGCATGGTTGAGGATTCAAAATCTCCTAATACATATTGGGCAGAAGCTTGCCACACTATAGTCTACTTGTTGAATAGGTCACCCACCAAAGCTCTTAATGGAATCACACCACATGAAGCTTGGACAGGGAATAGACCAAAGGTTACTCAACTTTGAGTTTTTATTTACAAGGCATACATGCATGTTCCTAAGAATAAAAGGAAAAATGATGATAATAAAAACAAATAATGTATTTTTGTAGGATACAATGCATAATCAAAGGCATACAAGCTCCTTGATCCAGAAACAAAGAAGGTGCTCATCAAAAAAGATGTAGTGCTTGATGAAAATAGTGGAATCAATCCACCTTATACATAATAAAATGATATAATAAAAATTACTATAATATTTTTATATAGTGATGGTGAAGGTGAAAAAGAAGATAGTCAAACATGACCTCCAACACCACCACCTATAGTTTTACATATGCCTAAGTGGTATATAAGTAATATACAAGATGCTAACTTGAATGGAGTAATAGATACATCCACTTATATACTAAGGACTTGAAACATAGCTTGATAATAGGTAATATGGCCCTTATGATTATTGTTGAAGAAATTTATGAGCCCTTAATAGTAAAATAAGCTTTACAGTCCAAACATTAAAATGATACCATGGATGCATAATATCAAGCATTGATAAATAATAACACTTAGTAGCTTATTGATATTCTACCATGTAACAATCATATTGGGTACAAATGGATCTTTAATACCAAGTACAAAGTAGATGTAAGTATTGATACGTACAAGGCAAGGCTTGTTAAAAAAGGGTATGCTCAGAAAGAAGGCATTAACTATGAGGGGAATTTTGCTTCCATTGCCAAGATAAAGACTATTAGGATGGTTTTTGCTATAGCTACATAGTTTGGATGGAAATTCCATTGAATGGATGTAAAAAGTGACTTTCTCAATAGATATTTAATAGAATAAGTCTACATGACTCAGCCTGAAGGATTTGTGGTATCTGATCAAGAATATAAGGTGTGTAGGCTTATAAAGTCTCTCTATGGCTAAAATAGGATCCTCAAGCCTGGTACATCAATATTTATGAGTATATCATAAAAATTGGATTCAATAAAAGTCCATATGATCCTAACTTCTACATAAAACATAAGGGAGAGGTTGTTATAGTGTTTATTTATGTGGATAATCTAGTCATCACTAGCATCATAGTGAGGATGATTGATGAAACTAAGAATGATCTCAAGTGATTATTTAACATGACATATCTTAGGATGTTAAACTATTGTCTCAGTTTAGAGGTATGGTATAAGGAATATTAAATTTTTTTTCATAGATGAAGTATACCAAGACATTTCTCAATAAATTCAATATGATAGACTGTAATCCTATTATAACACCTATGGAGACAAGACTTCATTTATCTTGTACATATCCATCACCAAAAATAAATACAACTCTCTATCAGAAATTGATTGGAAGTCTCATTTACTTGACATATACTAGGCTATATATTATCTATGCTTTCATTTATCTTTCTAGGTTCATGTAGGAACCAAATCTGATATATTTTAAATCAACAAAGTAGGTATTGAGATACATCAGAGTTAAAATTGAGTATGGCCTAGAACACAAAAAGAATGATAATTTATTCTTAATAGGATACAGAAATATAAATCATGAAACTTATATTGATGATAAGAAATCCACTTCTATATTTGTGTTCTTTATAAGATCTGGTGTAATTTCATGGGGAAGTAAGAAGCACAATTGTGTTTATAGATCTTCCACAGGGGTAGAATATCATGCTATAGTAGGAGATATCTACAAAATCATATGGATACGTCACATTATTTTAGGACTTGGATTTTTATAGACTTATCCTATAATTCTATATTGTGACAATCAAGGTGTTCTACATCTTTTTTGCAATCCATTATTTCTTGAGAGAACCAAGCACATAGAGGTTCAATTTATTTCATACACAAACATTTTCAACAACACAACATACATATACAACATTTACCCACTTAGGATCAATATGCATATGTCTTCATAAGTCACTTACATGTGATAAGTTTGAAGCATTCAAAAATTATTTCTCTTCTTCTCTTCAAGCTATGATCAATTAAGGGAGGAATGTTAGAATAATTAATTTATCCTAGCCTCTATGTAATAAATGTCACATGGTGTAGTTACACCTCTGATTTACATGTAACATAAGTTAGTTAAATGTGTTATTTCCTATGTGTGATTAGTTACATTATGAGGTTTAATCACCTATAGATTAGGATATTTAATCTCACTTGTTGATGTATAAATAAATACCTCTTGTAGTGATCTAGATAATGCAATTACTTTTCATCTTTCAATAATATCACATACATTTTGTTTGGTAATTAAAATATACTTAATCACACTTGAATTTTAATTTTTGAAGTTTTTAGAATTTTAAACAAGGCCAAGGGGCCAAAATTTCAATCACACTTTGATTTGGTGTTATTAAAAGGAACATACATTTTAGTTATAGATCTTAAGAGGTTTCTTAATTTATGTTTGTTTTTTGTTATTAGCTAAATTTCAAAGTTCATAGTTAGATTTGTTTATTTGTGTAAAATTATAAACTATTGTGTGTATGGTCTCCTCCCATCCCCTTTAGGGAACATGGGTGACCAAAAGTACTTAGTTTATTACCTTGGTTTTTTGGTCTTATCATAATTAATGTTGTGTATGCTCTCCCAAAGTACTGAGTGATTTCGCTGACCCAAAAATAACCTCTAAAGTCTTTCCAATTTATTTTCTTTTATTTGGTTTATAGGCAGGAGCCCATTTCTCCCTCACAAGTTCTCTAGGGGTGTGTTGACCTAGAGTTTCATTTCCCAGCATCGTACCAACCCCACTCCATAGTGGGGTATACAAATTAGGAAAACTAATAGATGGGATAGTAGTGAGAGACTATCTTGAATATCTAATAAGTACCTAGGCCATGTAGTAGTTAGACATAAAAATTCACTAAGTACACAAATTAATTCTTTATGCAAAGGACAAGACCATTACATAATAAAATAGGTGGTTTGGACTCAATTCATATGATTGTACCCTTGTGTTAACTACACTTATGACTATTTAGTGCATTCAATATTTATATATTTTAGTCAAAACCCCACTTTACATGAAATTATTTCCAAATGTTGAGTGATTCTCACTCTAAGTTCATGCCACATATCAATTCTTAAGAGATAGAGGAGGTATAAAAACATCTACCTAAAACTATAATCTAATTTTTGGATTAACACTTAATTCCTCACAAGTATTAGTATAATGGTGGAAAATTTGGTACAAACCATGCACTCCCATCTTATTTTTAGATATAGGACAAGCCATCAATGATACTTCTATTTTTTTTATTTACATGTGTGTTTTTAGACTAAAAGTATTTGTTTCTATTATCATGTCAAAATAAGTCCAAAACTATCACATTGTTTTCACACCCCTTTAGCCTAAGAGGTGTTACTCTATCCATTTATGTCATATTTTTTTCCTTAGAATTTTTTTATAAAACCATTTGTGTGTGTCGCGTCTAAATGGGGCATCGTTATGATGACAATTTCATCTCAAACATTTTCCTTGGATTTTTGAGTTCAAAACCATTATCATGTCATTTATTTTAAGGAGCTTTGTTACTCTACCTAAAGCATTCAAAAAAATTTCATATTTGAAACCAAGTTACAAAACCATTATTATAATTATTTTTTTTTAAATGTGTGGTTACGCTGCCCATTTTAGCCTAGATATTTTGCCTTAGAACATTTGATTATTTTTGAATGAAATCAGAAACTCAACCTTTTAAAGTGTAAAAATTAATATCCTTAGGTTTACTCCAAAGCCTCATCTAATTTCGGCTTATGTTGTATAATTTTGTTTTTGGATTATGTTACTTGGGTTGATTTCCTATTTTATCTAAAAAAGACCCCTTTGCCTATAACTTAGTAGTTATTATTTATTTTGTACCTTGTTTGGAGAGTCCCTTGAGCCAAGTTGTTACCATGTTCTTTACATGAATTTTTTTGTGTCAAATTTTGAGTGTCCTAGTTTCATTGTTCTAATAGTCTCTTGTGAATCAAATATTGAGTCTTAGTGAGACAATTATTGAGTGTCATCTAAGCCAACTGCCTTATTTTAGTTTGTTTTTGAATTATTTATTTCTAAGTCAAACCTTATTTTTTGCATTATAATGATTATAACCACCTTTGGTAAAATCATTTCTATCTTATGATCCTATTTCACAATTATTCTACTTTGTCTAAATACTTTCATCACTAATTATAATAGCCTTTGAGAAAATCAATATCATTTTATTAGATAATTTTCATGTTTGTTTTATTCTTACCTTTGCCTAGTCTAGTTGTTTTACCCTTTGTGCCTATTTTACAGAGTCAAAGGTTCTTTGTTTTTATACCTCGGTTGTTTTTTACCTTTATACCCTTTGTTTTTCATGTGACCTATCTATGGATTTAAACATGCCTTGTTACACATGTAATAGGACCATGTATAGTCTAGGTTATGAGAACTTTGTGACCAATAGTCCTTTTTTTCAAGAGTCATATGATGATTTAGCTTATGAGATGGATCCCTATCCATATTATAATATTCCATACATTAAACAAAGGCATGACCCTTTAGTGAAGAATTTGGTGATTGTACATCTTTATCCAGGCCAAGAGCTATAGAAAATAATGCAGTACCTAGCTCAAGAAATGCCTAACATGGAATAAAAAAAAATAACAAGATCCCTACTTTGTTATGATGCTAACACAAACAAGTTATGATCTATACTTGTTTGAACATCATTTGTTAGAGAACAAAGATGAAGTTCTTGTTAGAGATGTCAAAGTAGAAACCAAGTTTACACCAGACTTCCCACGTGAAAGTCTAAGTTGTTTGATTAGAATTCCTAGTAATGGGCCTCAAATTTAATTATTTGAGCATGCATCAACTAGATATAGTCAAGATCTAGTAAAAAATCCATGGCATGACCTAAATAAACTTGTAAAAGAGAAAGGACCTATGGATGAACAAATGAAATAGGTAAAACAAGTGTACCAAAACTATATCAACCTAGCTCACAATCTTAATGCAAGGGTTGTTTCTAACATGCCAATTATTAAGATAATTCCATTAATAGGGAAATAAAGAGATGATTCAGGCTATGCAAGCCAAAATATAGACCCATGTAGCCAATGCACATTGGTTGGTGACATGTATAATGTCCATATTTTGATGGAAGAGACTATCATTCAAACATAATACCTCACTCAAAACATTACATATATCACACAAGTGCATTTCACTTTAAAACAAAGTGGGTCTAGTCTATCACCGATAAGTACACAATAGATTATTCCAAATAATGCCATAAGTGGATTAAAATAATAGGGGATAGGTATGATTATTTCTTAAAATGAACAAGCAACCTCCACTCCTTAACTAGACACTTCCTCAAGTGTGTAATAAGGGAAACAAAAAAACAACAAACCAACTTACCATTACCATAAGTACAGAAAATTACACCATCTTAATAGGTGAAAATGAATGTTTTGCCACAAAATGCATAGACTAATATACCTTTTTAATCAAAAATTTATCCTAAAAAATAATGTATTCATATTGGTCATAAGTGATAGTTAGTCAACAACAAAAAATTCCAAACCCCCAATACTTGTTTAACTAACAAAAGTTACCTAACCAACAATAAGTGTTTATTTAATAGTAAGTGTCACTCTAATAATAGGTGTTCAACCAACAACAAGGTTTTTATGTACAACAAGTACTAGGTGCTAGATAATAATTACCTTTCACCTAATGGGTATTGCACATGCAACAATGATCTAAATATTAACACCTCCAATAGTAAGGATCTATTCAGTAATGCATTCCCTATATACAATATGGTTTGACAAGTAGGCAACAAATTCCCTAAAAAAACCCAATAATACCAACACATTCTATAGATCCAAATAGCATTACCATAGCCATAATTCACTAACCAAGGTTATGTAACCAATACAAATTAGATTATATTTCAATAGTATCATATTCTATATACATATAATCCCATTACATGGATATGCATACCTGGTTGTATGGCTAATTCAACCTACATTCCAAAATATTCCCACCCCGATCAAGGTAATCCAATTTTGACCATGCAACCTCAACAACAATAGGTTATTCCTAATTTCTTTTCCTAAGAGTTGCAACATATGAAAGATGCAATTCAAGATATACAAATTGGAAAAAAAAAAAAAAAAAAAAAATCAAATTGGATGACATATGTTCTTACCCATTCAACATGGAGTATATTCAAATACCATTTCTTCTAGGTTATGTACCACCTAAATTTGGCAAATATAAATGCAAAGGTGACCCAAAAGAGGATCTAAAAAAATTATTTGTTGTCTATCAACTAGTGGCATATAATGACATATACTTACTTTTAATCTTTCCAAAGAGTCTATCTAGAAAAGCCATGGAATAGCTCTTGAAATTATCAAAAAATTATGTACCTAAATTTGATGATCTTTCAAATAAGTTTGTACAACACTTTTCATATAATTTACAGCATGAGATTACTATTGTGGATTTAGGCCAATATAAATATAATACTAATGAAAGTTTTTATATATACTTGAAATGTTGGAGAGCACTAGCGTGTTGGTTTACTCACAATCTACCAGGTAAATAGTTGGCCACAATATTTACTAGGAGCTTGCATAGCCAGATATCATACCATCTAAAGATACAATGTTCTCATACATTTGAAGAGGTTATAAAAAAAGGATTATATATTGAGAAGTACCTTGTTAACAAAGGGATAATCAATCTATCCTCTTTTAATCAGAACCAAACTAGAATCAAGGACAAAACCATAATAAAACCTAATTAAAATACCAACTTTAATGCCACCTTAGGCCAACAATAATGAGAGACCTAAACCCTAAAACTATACTAAGAATGTTATTCACATGAGGTTACTAAATCACACCATATTCATATGTTGAAAATATTGACTGTCTATTTACCTCCACCCACTCAATAACCACCTCCTCTATACATTCAACAAAGACCTCTACAAAAGCAACCACCTGTTTCTCTAAGTTTTCTGATAATTACATTCAGAAGAAGAAGAAACTAAAGGTTAAAGGTCTTGGGTTTGACGTTACCCGGATTAAGTGTGCGCTATATCCAAGCATTGTGGGAGCTCCTCTTTGGCTATGAAGGAAACACCTGTAATAAGAAATAGACTTAAACAAAGAAAATGTTAGAGTAGGATATGGAAAATTGCCAAGCTACGTGCTCGGTCTTGAAAGCGTAAAGCTCTGTGAGGGATGGCAGTCTACTATTTTAAAGAAAAGAGTGTTGTATAAAAAGAAATGATAAAAGACTCAAAGAAATAGAAAGGTAGAATATTGTGTACCTATTCCCTGTCATCTATGTGTCTCAGAGTGTTATATCAGGCTGGTCAAAGGTTTTGTCTGGTCTTTGGGCTATTTGGATGAGTTTTCTGGTTTGCACAGTCACTGATATCGGTTAGGCTACTGATGTTGGTAGGTAAATGGTGCTGACATCGGTTATGCTGCCAATGTCGGTATGGGTAGTGGGCCTTTGGATGGGTCTCAAGGTATTTCTATGGTAAATAGAGGAGTCTCTGGAAGTTAGGAGGTTTATGCAGGGTTACGAGAAGGTGAATAAGGTTTGAGGAAGGGCAAAGGTAGAGGATAGGTGTGAGAAGAGGGTAAGAATAAGAGGAAGGCTTTTCATCCTCTCTACAAAAGAAGCCAAGTTTCTCAACAATTCTTAAAAATATCAAATGGAAACTAATTACCAATGTATTCTAAAATACTGAAATAAGACAAAATACTTAGCTCTATGGTGAAGACCCAAGGGTGTTAGGATGTTTATTCCTGTTGTGGTTGATGTCGAGGTCCTCATACAATGTTTCAATCTAATCTCAAGAATGACTTGTGTAGATTTTCTGTAGCCAGGAGGATGATAGTTGAATTTTGATGCTTGGTTTCAGAGTGTGCATGTTGATCTGCAAAGAGGCTGGGGGGTAGCTCAATGTTAGAGCTAAGCTTATGTAATCAACGTCGATGATCCCGCCAACATCGGTTGATGGTTGACTGATGTTGGTGGAGGGAGAATAGGTAAAAGGGCTATTTTTAGCTCGCTACCTATTTCTCCATCTGTCAAGCATATTTTCCATTAGAGAATGGTCAAAGCATGAGCTTATGAGGCATGAGGGTTAGTTAGGAGGTTAGAATGGAGTGAGAATAAGTCATGGGTAGTTAGGATTTAGATGACCTAGTCTCAGGGTGACTGGTAGGGTAAGAAATGGTCTTAGGGTGAGGTGTTTAGGTGAGGTGTCCAAGGTGAGGTGTCTAAGGTGAGGTGTCTAGGTGAGCTCATTAATTTAAAATAAGTAGTTTATTTTAAATTAATAAGGTGTGTAAGTGTGGATTAGGAGTGTTAAAGTTAGAAAGGGACCAAGGGGGGTTGACACAATATTGGTGTCTACATTTTCCCCTTTTTGTTTTGTGGTTTGTCTTGATGAATTACAAGACAAAAATAGGTGTAGGTTGCCCCAAGTAAGGGATGACGTATTCCCCCTCAAAGCAGGAATCAAGAGAAGGTAAGCCAAAATCGAGTACCGATTTGACAAGTAGTGGATGTGTAAGGTGAGGTTAGAGTTTGAACATTACAATAGTTGAAATTGTGTGTATGCCACTTCACTTTATAGGCAGGTCAAATTGTCACAGGCAAGGTTGAGGAGCACTAAAATCAAAGTAACTAGTCCCCATATTTTTAGTCGTAGCTGATTGGGTTAAATGATCAAAGCTGTAGCTCTAATGGTCGAGGAGGACTAAAACTGAAATAACCAGTCCCTAGCTTATTAGTGGTAGCTAATTGGGTTATATTTATCAAAGTTGTAGCTCTAATGGTCATCGTGTTTCAAGTATCTAGGCTAGAAAGTGCTCCTGAAAAACATGAAAATATCACAAATATTGGGGATCAACTTGGTCGTGATCTGACAATACGTGTGAGGGGCATAATGTGGGGTGCGTACAATTTGCTAACTATTCGTGAGGTGGCATATCTGCAATCAAAACAACCAAGGCAAAGTTTTCTCAAAATTGGTCATGGTCTAAGGAGATAGTCACGATCTCCAAGGTCATTGGTCGAGTTAGGCTGAGATATAAGTGATCTCAAGGGTTGTTTGTTGTGGTTAGGGAGATGTATATGATCTCCAATGTGCCCCATGAAAAGTCTATTGGACTTCTATAGTGTCAAGGTTGGTTGTTTGGTCATGATTTTAGGCAGGTTTAGATAGTTGGTCCATTAGGTAAATGGATGAACAAATGGGTGAGCTAACCTCAGAATACCCCATGTCAATTGAGTGCTGCCTACATAGCCCTTGTTTTAAGGGCCTTAGGCCAATGTAGTTCTCCCCAAAAGGGAAGAAGAGGGTAGGTTATGGATTGGGTTTGACTAGGTTAAGTCATGGTTAAAGGTTAAATGGTTGGTCCATCAGGTAGATGAATAAATGAATGGCTGAACTAACCTCAGAAGACCCCATGTCAACTGAGTGTTGCCTACATAGCCCTTTTTTAAGGGCCTTAGGCCAATGTAGTTCTCCTAGAGAAGGGAAAATGGAGGGTAGGTTATGGATTAGGTTTGACTAGGTTAGGTCATGGTTAAAGGTTATATGGTTGGTCCATTAGGTAGACGAATGAATGAATGAATGGCTAAGCTAACCTCAGAAGACCCCATGTCAACTGAGTGCTGCCTACATATCCCCTATTTTAAGGGCCTCAGGCTAATGTAGTTCTCCCCAAAAAGGGAAGAAGAGTCAAAGAGGTTGATAGTTATTTTGGTTATTTTTGAAATGATGAGTATATGATGATGTTATAGCCTTTTCCATATTGTGTGATGGTGTATGTTGTAACATAGGTTATGTGGTTTTTCATCCCTAGTAATTTTCCATATTGGTGATAGTGTATGCTAAAAATGAAATGAGTTTTCTCCAAAAAGGAAAAAAGAGTCAAAGAGGTTGATAGTTGTTTTGGTTATGTTTGAAATGATGAGTGTATGATGATGTTATAGCATTTTCCATATTATGTGATGGTGTATGCTATAACATAGGTTATGTGGTTTTTCATCCTTAGCAATTTTCCATATTCGTGATGGTGTATGCTAAAAATGAAATGAAATTATTTATGCTTCAGCAAGTTTCCATATTGGTGATGGTATATGCTTGACATAAATTGTGTTTGGTTGATTGTTGTTTTGGTTATGTTTGGAATGATGAGTGTATGATGATGTTACATCCTTTTCCATATTGTGTGATGGTGTATGCTGTAACATGGGTTATGTGGTTTTTCATCCTTAGCAATTTTCCATATTGGTGATGGTGTATGCTAAAAATGAAATGAGTTTATTTATGCTTCAACAAGTTTCCATATTGGTGATGGTATATGCTTGACATAAATTGTGTTTGGTTGATAGTTTCCATGTGTATTATTTTTCATAGAAACTAGTGTGAAAGGGCTATGATAATTCATATAACACAAATTGGTATTTGTATTAAATAAATCATGATGTTATGTTAGTGGTTAGGAAATGTTTTGGTTGTCATGTTATTGGCATGTGACGAAGGTGTGTAAGAAGTGAAAGACATGTTGCTCTTTCATTGACAAGGACCATAATGATAGCATAGATAGGGTTGTTGCAAACAAAAACCCTATTCATGCATTATGTTGTCGACCATTGGTTTGTGTTAGAGAAGTAGTCTAATCACTTGACTTAAGTGAGCTCAAAATCCCTTGGGTATTTTGGGATAATAGGTGTGATTATGTGATATGTGAGGATAGCATAACCCTTTTTAGTAGGGATAACTTTTCCCCTTTTATAGGTGACCCTGAGAAAGACTATAGACAAGTCCATGACTTAATAGTTTGTTAATCAGTCTCTTTTTTTTTGGTAGACTGATCAATGCAAAAAGTCTACTTGGGGATTTTATTTTGTTGTCATGTGAAGCTGATCGATGTGGGCAGCTTCTGAGAGGGTGCTATTATGGTAGCAAAATTTGGGCGTAGCCATCCTTCAAGGGAGTGGTATATGTTTTTATTCATATGTTTTGATAGCTTTGAATAGCTGTCCTTCAAGGGAGTAGTCTATTAGTTATAGAAATAATGTAGCTATCCTTCAAGGGAGTAGTCTACATTTATAGTTAATGACCTTTGGTTAGGCATCCCAATTTTATGTTTTTTTTTTTGGTTGACTGAATTTTTAGTCATGGACTAGACTATAGAGGTTTAGGGGTTTCCCTTTTATTAGGACAAAGCATTTACTGCTTTAAAAAAAAAGGTTAGCCAATTGTTATAGGGGAAAAGGGTTTATAGGAATAAGAATGAGGATGATGGTGGTTGCTCAAGGGACGAGCTCAAGTTAAACATCAAGTGAATGATTAATTGGTTAACAATAGAATGGTCACAGATGTAAGGCATTAAGGGGCTCAAGTTCTAGCCGACCTTCGAGATAAGATAGACGATAAGTTCCTGATCCATACTTGTGCATTATGATATCAAGTTCAAGCCAATTAGGAGCAAACTTGCCTCATTTGCTTCTTTCCATATTGGTCACATGTTGGTTTTCTTTAAGGATGAGATCTCCAATTTTAAAATCTCACTCTTTTAAATTTTTGTTGTAGGCATGTTTGATGCGACGTTGGACATGAAGTGGGATAGCATGTTGCTGGCATTTTATACAATGCCAAACATAGTCACTACAATCTTGGTTAAGAGTGGGCCAATAATAGCCCAAGCAGAGGATGCACTTTGCAATCACGTTACCACTAAAATGTCTTCCACAAATCCCATCATGGACTTGTTTGATGGAATGAGATGTCTCAGTGGTGGTTAAGCATTGAAAAAGGAGGCCGTCGAGACCTCACTTGTAGAGAAGACCCCCTAGCATGGTGTATCAAGCAATTCTCTTGATAAAATCCCACCGTCCATTGCTAGAGAGGTGAGGAGGAATGATAGAATAAGTCAAATAGTCAACAAGTTGTTTATACCAAACATCATGTGGACTAGAGAGGTCAGGAGGAATTTCCCTTGAAGATGTTGGTTGAGATGTGCCCAAGATAGAAATCTTGGGTTTTAGTGGTTGAGAAGGCTTGGTGAATGGATATGTCAAAGGGTTAGAAACCTTCTCTTTTCCTTTATCCTTTAGGGTTTGAGACCTAGTGGTCACATTAATAGTATTGATTTTGAATAAAGGGGGAGAAGGTTGTAGAGGGACCATAGTTTCACGTTAGGATCCTGATTCAAGTGAGGAGGTTGGAGAGACATGGGATGGTGTTGGTGGTTTGTTGAAAGGGTGGCCAAGAGGATCCTCAACAAGAAGGGTGTCCTTTTCTAAGTGTTGGAGAATGACAACCTTAAGAGCACAAAAATTCTCAGTATCATGCCCAGGTGTGCAATGATATCAACAAATTTAAGTGTCATTGAACCAAGATGGTTTTGATTCGAGAGTTTGGTATGGCTTAATGGGCAGGAGAATGATGCTAGACAACTGTAACAATCGGCATAACACTGAAGCATAGGAACCCACTAATGGGTCTATGCTCTTTGTTGTAGTAGGGGTTGACAACTTCTATTTAGGAGTTGTAGAGGGAGTTTTTTGTACCATCTTTTTGGTTGGTGGTGTGGCCACACACGTAGATGGCACTTTCTTGGTGAGAGGTGTCAAATTTTTTGGAGAAAGTATGTTTTTGCTGGGTAGAGGGAGTAATGGAGTCAGTTTGTTTTTGTGAGGGGTTGGAATAGGGAGCACTCCTATTAAGGTGGAAGGATGTGGACCCAAGATAAAAGGTAATGGTGAAGGTGGGGGAGGAGTTCTCCGACGTGGTTTAGCACCCTTCTTTAGTATGGTGTGAGGACCACTACTATGTGGGATGAGGTTCAAATCTACCTTCACTTGTGGGTGAGTGAGGTTTGATATAGGGCAAACACTGAGAGATTTAATCTATTTCGGCATGGTGGTTGCTTATGAGGGTTTGGGTTCAGATGTGGAAGGTTGAGCTTTTGAAGATTTAGAGGTGGAAGCCTGATCCTCATCAAAAACTTTGGGGTGAATTGTCACAGAAGGGTTGGCAGTATAAGGTGAATTGAAATGTGTAAGATAAGGAGCTTTAAGTTGCTCCCATAATGCCTCATGTTTTAGGTTCCTATAATGGAGAAATCCTAGGTTTTCTACCAATCAAGAGAAGAGTTTAGGCGACATCACGCAAGGTCTTACAGTCACTATTTTGGAGGATTTGGGTGATTGTGAGAGCAAAAATGTATTGGACATAGTAATCATGGGCCAAAGGCGAGAGAGAACCATCACTGAATCTTCCTCAGTCAAAGTGGGTGAGGTGGTGAGTTCTTCTCTCAGTGGAGAAGGGATTGGAGAATGTGGCTCTTCGAGAGGACAGAGCGTAGGGATGATCATGCCTTCCACATGTGGTCTAGGAGTGTGGAAAGTATGATCTTCCATTAGTGATAAGAAGGATGAGGGTGGGGCTAGTGGTGTTGGTATCATCAAAGCATCCTCCAACATGGGAGAGGTCAAAGTAGACTCTCTTACGTGTGAAAGGGGGGTTGATGGAGGACTATCCTCCATTGATGGAGGACAAATAGGAGAGGAAGGATTTTTTAAAGGGTGAAGTAGATGGATTATGGCCCCTTCTACATGAGTGCGTGGGGTATGAATGGTAACTTCTTCCAATGGTAGAAGAAGAGGGAAGGTCGGGGCAAGAGGAATAGGTAATATGGGTTCCTCACGAGGTAGAAGTATGTGTGGAAGAGGTGTTTGATGTCATGGGGGTGATATGGGTAGAATAGGCTCTTCTACCCATGGTGGAGAAATGGGTTAACTAACCTCTTCAGACTATGGGAGGGGTTGGTTAGGAATGAAAGGAGAGACCATGTCGACCGTGTGTATATTGCATTCTTGAAGGTCATCAGCCATGGTCTAAACATTATTTTGACTTGGGGGATGGTTAGGAAATGGTTGCCTAAAGACATCCATGTTTTGGTTGGCCAGTGCATTAGGGTTATCCAAAACAAGGTCCCCTTTGTCTAACATGTCTTGCACAATGTTTTTAAAGGTTTTACAATTGTCCGTGTCATGACCCTTGACACGGTGATAGTTACAAAAGTCATTCTCCCTATACCATGTAGGGATGGCTTGTGAGGGGTCAAATTGGACAAGTCGGATTTGAGGAAGGTTGAGGACTCCCTACTTTACTAGTTTATCCAATACGAAATCATATGATTCTCCTATTGGAGTGTATTGACACTGTATATACCATTGTTGGAATTGTTTTGTGATGTTTTGTGATGTGGAAGGTTTAAATTGGTTGGTGGTGGTAGAATATTGTGACCTAAGGACTACAACATTCACTAATCCCTTGGACTTGGAGTGGGAAGAAGAAGGTTTAGAAGAAGAAGGGTCATTGGATTTTGCATTGGTATTTTTGCTATGCAATTTGACCCTGTCTTCCTCGATTGCATGGAGTTCAAGCTTTCGGGCCATAGTGAAAGCTTCATCAAACGCGCGTAAAGTTTGAACCCAAAAAGTGGATTAGATGTGCTTAGCACATGCTCTTGAAAAGAGCTCAATGAGCTCAGGTTGAGGTAGTGAAAAGGAGAGTTGGTTGATCAAACCTCTCTAACAGGTGACGAAGTTAGCTATTGACTCATCCTTGAATTATCTAATAGAATAAAGGTCTGTGATGGAGACCTTTTTAGTGATGTTGATTGAGAAGTGGTCGAGGAATAGCTGAGCTAGTTGAGTGAAGGTAAAGAGAGAATGACTGGTAATGGAGTTATACCAATCAAGGGAAGCACCAAAAAGTGACATAGGAAATGTGTGAAGTAATAACGCATCATCGTGCGCTATGAGGTAATAAGCATGTCTAAATGCTCACAGATGTTGTTGTGGGTCCTCTTTACTCTAAAAGTGAGTAAATTTTGGGAGTTCCCACTGGCTAGGGTATGGTCAAATGGGAACTAAAGGGTGAATGGGTTCATTACATATTTGTTCATATGAAAGAACACTCCTTGAACCTGAAATAGATGTCTCAAGGTTGGACATCTTATCCATCAGCATCTTAATTAGATCGGTAGATGGATTGGCATAAGGGGCACCCCCTAAGTTATAGGGTACCTAGAAGGTGTTGGGAGGGGCATATGACATACTTGGTTGCATTTGTGTAGGTGCAACATATTGATAGTTCATCATAGGGGATGATGTCAAGGCCATGGGGACTTGTGTCATGAAGTTGGAGGGCACAACTTGACTAGATGCCACCAAGGGTGGTTGAATGGTAGTGACACTAGTTGAAGGGTAGGTGGTCACTCTCATTTTTATGGGCATAAGAGTGGGCGGGATAGAGACAATCAAGTTCTAGAAAGGTGTCGAACTTGGTTGAATTGTTTGTGGTTGAGGGGGTACGGAAACCCCAATGGAGGTAGGGCCAGAAAGGATGGAAGCAGAGGCCAAATCTTGAACATTGGCCATAGTTGGGTTATTGGTTGAGGCAATGGCCTAAGTGACCATAGGTTGGGTAGCGGATGCTCTTGATATCATTGCCACTTTAGTCAAAGAAGTTGGCATCCCATAAATAGGATTACCTAAAGGATCTCACATTTGGCTTCTAGCAAGATAATGTTGGAGAGCCTTGACGTTGTGGTCAACGAATCTCTCAAATTCTTGATCCCCTTCAGAAAAAATAGGAGGTTAATCAAGGGTAGGTTGGATAGGAGTATGCTTGGTGTCTGAAGTATACTCCATTAGATGACTTGGTATGAAGGGTGAAGGTGGGAGTGGCTGTTGACTTGCGTGGTCAACAAGAGATTTGGATTGACTGCATGTCAAAACCATCCAAGGTGAAATGGGTTTAGGTTCCAAAAACTATGTGTTTCAGTTTCAAAAAACCATAATTTGTGTTTAACAACAAAAAAGTTGGGTTTTAAGCTTGTTGTTTGTAATGAAAATTTGTTGACAGTGACTGATGTCAGTTGTTTAACCGATATCGATTAGAAAATGTTGCTAACGTCGGTGAATAAATTGATGTCGGTGAAGATATGTTGCCGATGTCGGTGGAAAAACTGATGTCAATTTCTGTGTAATTCCAAAAACACAGAAAACTGATAGTTTTTGAAAAAAGAAGAAATTTTGAGTTATTTTAGACTTCAGAATGGTACAACCTTACCAGCTCAAACACTCAAATAAAAAATAGCAGAATAGATGAATAAGCAAGCAATCTCTAAAACATTAGATTCCTAGGAATAAATTTTAGAGTTGTGTTGGCTTATGCCTTAATAGAATGTGTTGGGAATTGGGCTTTTAGAATAAGTCCTAGAGAGGAAGTTTATCACTGGTTTTAGGTTGTGTTTTGGTGCTCAAATATCTATGTTAGGTTTAGTATGTGGCCTGGTGCTAGGGCTTACTCCCTTCACTTCACGAACCCAGAGCCGAGCTAGGCTACTTAGCCAATATATACTTTTCCTATAGTTTATACTCTACCAGAGAACATAGTGGGTCCTCCTCTTGGTGGTGAAATCCAAGTAGGATCCCCAGGTGGGGTAAGGTATCCACTAGGTGATGAAATCCTAGATGGGCCTTGTCTTAAGTATGTTTAAATGTTTGATTTGATGTGATTGTGGTCTGGTTGTGTAACATTTATGCACTATGATTTATTCATAATGCTTTTAATTACTAAGCGGGATAAATATGCATCCAAGAAAGAATGAAATGCAATAGTTTTTAACCCAAATTGAAATATGTTGTTCAAATGAAAACAATTGGGAGAAGAGGTTAAGAGTATGAGTTTTTCACTACTTTATGATGCATGCAAAAAATAAAAAGAATAAAAAGAGATGTTCTTTTTAACTTCTGCTTATGATTTCCTTTTGAAACAAAGATAGAAGAGGGGATGCAAGAAGAGAATATTTTCCTAATGCATCTATATGAAAATTTGCCTTTAAAAAAAAAAGAATGAACCCAAGGAAAACTCTAGGGGTCCCACCAGGTGTGCTAGAATGTTTCTCTAAGTTTTCCTCTAATTACATTCAGAAGAAGAAGAAACTAAAGGTTAAAGGTCTTGGGTTTGACATTACCTGGATTAAGTGCACATTGTATCCAAGCGTTGGGGGAGCTCCTCTTTGGCTGTAAAGGAAACACCTACAATAAGAAAGAGACTTAAACAAAGAAAATGTTAGAGTAGGATATGGAAAATTGCCAAGCTACGTGCTTGGTCTTGGAAGTGTAAAGCTCTGTGAGGGATGACAGTCCACTATTTTAAAGAAAAGAGTGTTATATAAAAAGAAATGATAAAATACTTAAAGAAATGGAAAGGTAGAATATTGTGTACCTATTCCCTATAGTCCGTGTGTCTTAAAGTGTTATAGCAGGTTGGTCAAAGGTTTTTTCTAGTCTTTGGGTTGTTTGGATGAGTTTTCTAGTTTGCACAGTCATCGACGTCGATTAGGCTGCCAATGTCAATAGGTAAATGGTGCCAACATCGGTTATGCTACCGATGTCGGTAGGGGCAATGGGCCTTTGGATGGGTCTCAGGGTATTTCTATGGTAAACAGAGGAGTATTTGGAAGTTAGGAGGTTTTTTCAGGGTTGTGGGAAGGTGAATAGGGTCTGAGGAAGGGCAAAGGGAGAGGATAGGTGTGAGAAGAGGGTAAGAATAAGAGGAAGGCTTTTCAGCCTCTTTATGAAAGAAGCTAGGTTTCTCAACAGTTCTTAGAAATATCAAATGGAAACTAATTACCAATGTATTCTAAAATACTAAAATAAGATATAATACTTAGCTCTATGGTGAAGACCCAAGGGTGTTAGGATGCTTATTCCTATTGTGGCTGATGTCGAGGTCCTCGTACAATATTTCAATCCAATCTCAGAAATGACTTATGTAGAGTTTCTATAGCTAGGAGGATGATAGTTGAATTTTGATGCTTGGTCTCAGAGTGTGTGTGTCAATCTGCAAAGAGGCCGGGGGGGTAGCTCAATGTTGGAGCTAGGCTTATGTAACCAACATCAGCAATCCCACTGGCATCGGATGATAGTTGATCGATGTTGGTGGAGGGAGAATAGGTAAAAAGGATATTTTTAGCTCTCTACCCATTTCTCCATCTGCCAAGTGCATTTTCTATTGGATAATGGTCAAAACACAGGCTTATGAGGCATGAGGGTTAGTTAGGAGGTTAGTATGGAGTGAGAATAGGTCATGGGTAGTTAGGATTTAGATGACCTAGTCTCAAGGTGACTCATAGGGTAAGAAATGGTCTTAGGGTGAGGTGTCCAAGGTGAGGTGTCTAGGTGAGGTCATTAATTTAAAATAAGTAGTTTATTTTAAATTAATAAGGTGTGTAAGTGTGGGTTAGGAGTGTTAAAGTTAGAAAGGGACCAAGGGGGGTTGACACAATATTGGTGTCTTCACCACCATAAAATTAAAGATAATAAAATCCCCTCCTATGAGGATAATACCACCTAATTCTAGACCATTCAATGACCTTGGTGATCTTATTAAATTTGTGTTATGAAGATTGGTTCACATAAATATGATTAGTTGGCTGATACTGAAGCCATTTCCTAAATGGATTCCTTTTCCTGATTGGTACAAAGAACATGGAATTTATGAGTACCATCATGTTAGAGGACATTCCATAAGATGGTGTATCCAATTTAGACATTTAATTGAGGATATGTTAGAAAATGTAGAGAAAGAAAGAGACACCTATGTTCTTATGAATAATCATAATTTTCATATATACTAAAATATATTTCCCCAACATAATAGAAATAAAAATAACTAGTAATAGTAAAAATAATAACAACAATAATGATAGAGAACTCCACCTCAAAATCAACAACAATAATTTCAGCCATAACAATAATAGAATGGTCAAAACCAAGGGAAAAATGACCAAACCAACTAAGTAGGACATCATACCATTTGATATACATATAATAGGAAACCATGTTTCCACTATCACTATTAATCATAAACCTACTACCAACAAAACTAGACCTTCACCCAATAGTGCCTACTTGTTGACAAATTATTATCAACCTCCTTATGTTAGTTATTCTTCTATGGACTATGTTAACAACCCTAATTTGTATCATCCTAGGATAATAATTCCAAGCTCATTACCTACCTATCTAACTACCAACTCAAACTTCCAAATCAATATTTTATAATCATAACTCAATTAGCTAGGGTCGTTTCAAAGGACCACATCCAAACACTACAAGTGAGCATAATCAATATTTAATTCATATCATAAATAAACCAACTAAAAAACATAAGGGGAAGACCTATGATATTATGTAATAACTAAAGAAGACACCTATGTACATATCCATCATGGGTTTATTGCATACTCATAATATAGATAAAGACATCTTAAATGAGTATTTTAACCAATCCCTCATGCTAGATGACATCACTCCAAATAAATTCCAAGCCATGGTAGGAAGATTGGCCCTTGGCCAACATATTAAACTTGGCCATATGCATAATAAACCATTTTACATTGAAGTTAGTATAACAAACCATAGAGTTAAATGTGTTCTTGAAGATAGTGGTTCTGGTTTCAGCATTGTGTCTCTAAAGTTGGTCAAACATCTTGAATATATAGTATCTAACTTATAACTAAATACCATCATTATTAAGGAATATGATAATGAAAAATAAGAATATTAAGGTGCCATTAGTCTACCAGCGATTATTGGGACTTTGATCCATGATACTTTGTGCCAAGTTTTGGATATGGAACTATCTTACAATTTATTATTGATCTGACCCTAGATCCATGAAATTAGGGCTATACCTTCTACATTACATTAGTGCATAAAACTTATACATTCATAAATGGAAGGGACTATATTGGTTAATCTTCATCCATACTAGTATTGTAAATGCCTTGAGGCTAAGTATAAAAGCTATAACTACTAGTTTGGAATGAATCATATTCCCAAATTAGATGGATAAAGAGCCACAAAAAGAAAATACATTAAATTAGGCCTATAAGATAATTACATTGACCTAGATAGCTTAGCCTCTATCTCAGCCATGCCTCCACTATAAATTTCTAACCACTTTTATACAACTAAAAAAAATATTGGAGAATATTGTACCCATAATGCATTCCATATTGCCAAATTTCCTAAAAATCCTAAAGCTTATGGGAGACATAAGGCCAAAACTACACATAGTGAGTGGGAAAATAAATGAAAATCTCATTTGAATAAGCCCATTATTTTCAAACTAGCCTCTATCCTAGAATAGGCCCATTTGGTTAAAAATGATTCATCGATATACACTGATGAGTTAGTTGATTGTTACCAAAGTGCAAAGTATCATATTCCAAAATGGATTATGGATCACTTAGCTTATGAAGGTAGAGGCCTTGATATAAATTAATAAGGCATGATCGAACTAGTCTCAATGAAAAAGTATAATAAAATCCATGATATCATATTTAAAGCACTTGGGGGTGTCCCCGCATACCTTATTCATATTCCAACACCAATGACTAGAGATGATGATGTTGGCAATGATGTAAGTTTTGATTATTACATCTAAGATGACCTTATTGCTACAAATTTATTTAACCCCCATATCATTTGCACCATTAAACATATTTATCAACCTTTGAATTTAACCCTTTACCATCCACAATTGATATATTAGGGCCAACAAGAATCAACAATGCCATTAAATGAGTTTGAAAATGATAAGGCCATATACGACTACCTACTTCAAAGAAAGGGTGAACTTTTCTAGCCATAAACAAAAAGAAAATGAAACATTGAGGTATAAAAGTAAAAACCTCTTTGAGACACTTTTTTGAATAGGTAAAAAGTAATGATAAAGGCAAGTCTTTTGGTGAATTTTTTTTTACAATGCCATTAGACAAGGATGTTCACCCCTCTTCCTATAAAACACAGGAGACCTATAGCCCATAGTCTATTTATAGATCAAATATAAGTACTAAGGAGTGACAAGAGTTTACATAGATTATTCAAGACTTCCCTATGGTATTTTTATCATGGAAAATACTAACATTAGGATATTTTGATTCATCCTACTTAGGAGAATTAGATAAACTAGTCCGTCTGGAGGGCATTGCCATTTCCAATTAGTTCAACTCCTTGCTGACTATTTTAGATAATGGTTCTACACTTTTTGTGGAGGAAATTTCAGTGATGAACATTGGGAATATAGAAGACCTATCCAAAATTGGCCTACATATAAATTTTTTTCCTAGATGTACTATTCTATTCTCCCAAACTAGTCATGGACCTTTTGCCTTGATGATTAATCTCTTTCTAGTCATGACCTGATGATGCACTACATTATCTTAGAGATTCTTAGCATGGTGAACTAAAATGTCTCAAGATCCTATTATATTGGATGATCTAATGGTGAAAATAGGAAATAATCTTCATGTCCCTATTTCATGTTCTTAGAATTCTTGTGAAGTTTTAGCAAGGTTTAATGTAAATTTAGAGACTAAGGTAAAGGCCTAGAAATGGGTTTTTAGGATCTAAGTGAAGGATATAACTAGTTTCCAATATGTTTAAGCACATAATTACATGAATGAGAGAGAATAAAAGTTAATAAGATAATCATACCTTTCAAAAAGTCAAAATTGAGATCTTATGGAACCAAATTTCCCAAAATACACCAAAAGTGCATTAGATGACTTTAAGAGCCTTCAAATAGAAAATTTTAAGTGAAAGTTGGGATTTTTAAATAAGTCAAATGTGTTTTGGATTATTCCACCTAATTTTTTTCAATTTAACCCCTTAAAACATGTTTGATACCATTTCAAGTCATTTGGAGTGGAGGAGAGATGTTTCAGTGAAGAAGGATGTAGTTTTGTCTTTTTTGGAGGCATGATTGAATAGGATTTTATAGATTTTTCTTAGTAAAAAATCCTGATTGTATTTTTTAAAAATATAAGGTGTCTCTAATGGCCTCCCCAAAGCCTTTGAAATTAGTTTCAAGTGTGAAGATCATCAAAAATACAAATTCATGCCCTCAGCCTATGATGTCCAAGCCTGAAAGAGGACCTTCAATGAGGTTTCTATCTAGTTCCACTCCCTTGAAAGTATATGGTAGGTTTGTATGTTTTTTTCAATTCCAATACATCATCACACACCCTCAAACATATTTTATAAGATATTATCATATGTACTCTAGTTCTTTACCCTCTCAGGCATGTGCATTTGCCATGCCTAGCATTTAGGCATTTCTTGGTTTTCACATGAGAATAAATACTAAGACCTTAAATTTGACATGTGTCATCACAATAAAACCCCAAAATTTAATCAAAAACTTTCAAAAGGTTTCCCACATGTGGAAGATCAAAAGGGCCAAATTAGAGAGAAAAAAGGGTGGAGTAAACATGTTTATCTTAGGTTTACGATGATGAAATGGTGCACACATTAGTAAGGGAAAAATGGGTCCTCAAAAATATATTTGGTTTCTTGAGGTCACTTATGGATTGCTCTAAACAAGGAGTTTTGCATGATTTTAGGGTTACAAGGAGATATGGCTAGTAAGAGCCTTGAGCATGAAATCAAGTGTTTGGGAGTGAATGAGGTTCCCAAGAGAGTTGGAATATTTAAATTATGACAATAAACCTTTGAGACAAGGAATTTTGTTTACATTAATGTCCAAGCAAGTTTTGAGGGTTTTTGAGTAAAGTTGCCATTCTCCATTAATGGTGACCAATTAGTTATAGGTCTAAATACCTTATTTACGTGCACTAAAAGTGTCTTTATTCACTTAAATAATTATCAATAATGACTATATGGAACCTTTATACATGATCATAAAGATTATAATATCCATAAAGAGCCTAAGGTGCCTGAACTAGCCTAAGACGCCTATGCACACCACCAAGCCAACATGTTGTAGGTATATCAAAGCTAATTACAAGAATAAATGGTGGATAAATAGGTTTAAAAGGGTATCAAATGGTCAAATAACATTATTGAAGTCTTTATCACTAAAATAAAACATTAAAGGCCTCAAGCAATTGTAGAGGAGACAAACCCTTTGTAGGACTTAAGAAGTTTATACCTACTCACAGGTGACCAAACTATTTTTTACCATAATTGAAGGTTAAAAATCATAGAGTGAGATATTAAAGGTATTATAAGTGTGTTTAAAACATTTTAAAAAAAAATTAATACTTTTCAAACCCATTTTTGGCTTTTGGCTCAAAATTGCACTCTCTTGGCCAAACATGCAAGTATGAGCTCGAGACAGATCTTATTATACTTAGCACATGATTGATAAGTTTAATTTAAGATTTATATTTTTGGTAAATTTTTAATTGGTTTTACTCAATACATTTCATTTATTTAGTAAAATATATATTCCTTCAACTTTATAAACAATTGTTGAGTAAAACCCTTCTTAAACCCTCACAACTCAGCTTTGGGAGATGAATTGCATTTTTTGAGTTATTTGTTGTAAAAAAAATGTGGTGTGAGATATTATGTGGAATATGTGACATTTATACACCTTATTCAATAAAAAATTTCAAGAAAAAAGTGAAGAATTTTAAATTTTCAAATTTTAAGGTTTTAGCATGCAAGTGGGGACAATAAAAAAAATGTTTTTGAGAGTTTTAAAGGATTGTATGATGATATATAATGATTTTAAAATTTTTATGGGTCCATAAATGTCAAAATTAAAAAATAATTTGGTATTTATAACTCATAAATATCAATAAATGCCCAATTATTTCTCTTTAGGTTCTGTGGTTCTCAATTTTTGAGTGTGTTACATGTCTAGATTGGTGATTTAGATGGTTTTTATGGTTTGAAATGGACAAAAAATGATTTTAATAGTTATTTTTGTCCTTATTGGTGATAATTAAAAATATTTAAGTCTTTAGACCTCATAAAACTCAATAAAATGGCAAAATTTAGAGCTACACATGTTAAAAAATGAGACAAGGCAAGTTGAGGCAACAAAAATGCATATTTTGAGTTCTACTCAATGAAATGACTTTAAATTTGACATGTAGGTATATTATAATGTATTTGAATTTTTAAAAGTTTTTTTATTTCCCTAATTTTAGGAGATATAAAATGTCAAATTATAGGTCTACTGAAGAAGCATTTAAGAATTCTCACTTGTTTGCTCACACATGGAGTTGGAAATGAGTGTTCCAAGTATTTCTAAAGGCCCAAATTGATTTTATAGTGTATATATTGTTTAATTGAATTTAATATTATATTTGAGGAAGGGAATAAAAATAAAATAAATAGGTTATCATTGGAAAACCTATTTTATTGTGCACATGTTGAATCAGATGGTTGTGAAGAAGTCATCTTTAGCTTGGGAGGATGACCTGCAAATAAGATAGTAATAAATATAATGGATGGTTAGATAGATATATGAGTGGATTTCCTAGCACTATCTAGATCCTAGAATCAAGATATTCCTTAGGGGCTATACATCCATATGTTTTAAACATTTAAGTTTATAAACAAAATGATAAAATACTTGCATCAATAATCAAAAGGTAGTAAAATTGAACACAAAGAATGCTTGTTAAAGAAATATAATATAAATGAATAATATATAAATTATCAAGTCAACACTAGTGTTAAATGGCTCAAGTGTGCTTAAAAAAATTAGTTAGGGGTCTGTGAACATGCAGGGACATAGAAAATTTGATTTGGTTGGGGGTAAGGTGGTAAAAATAAATTGTTGTTGTTTCCTACCATAATGACTATCAATAATTAAGGTGACCATTGGTGGTTAAGGTGATTATCTATGGTCAAGGTGACCATTATTAGTTGGATAGATCATCAATTATTGACATAACCATTGGTGATTACTATGTATTAGTTATAGGTAATAAATGGCTTGATTTATGGGATCACAAAGTTGTATTCTGAGAGATGGGTTGGTGTTGGGCTGATTTCAAAATGAAAATAAAGTAAATGAATATTACAAAACAAGTACTTATCTTATAAAAGGATTATAGGGAGGGTGTTTGATGTGGTTTTCCTATTGGTGGATTCTAGTATGATTCCAATAGAGTTATGGTAATCTACGCTTTTATGGAGTGGCAATGACAAGTTGGCTCTCAGATATGATGGCTAGATCATTATATCATTGATGATGATTGGCCTATAGAAAAGAAAATCTATAAGTATAAAATATTGATAACAATTGAAGATGATCTTCACCTCCCTGATCCTCTCTTATAGACAAGGAAGGAAAGGTGCAACAAGATGTTAATTAGGCTTTCTAATTTTAACCCATGCATGCAATGCCTCGCACATGGATTTAGACAAGTTATTTTTTAAAAATTAAGGTGGGTGTTTGCATGTTAGTGGTTGGGTTGGTGGACCTTGACCATAAATGATGGAGGGCCAAGGTAAAAAGTGGGTAAAAAAGTAAGTTAAGTAAATTGGTTAAACTAATCATGGTTAGGCTTGGTTAGGGTTCAAAGGGTCAAATTGGTCCCAAGGGGGTCCAAAGGTGGTTTAGGGGTATTTTGACATTAAGAATTATGGTGTGTATATTTTTAATGTATACATTTGTCCCTTTTTATTATGTATCTTTGAATCAACAAGATATAAAACAAAAACATATTACAAGTTAAAGGTTAGGTTGCCCCAAGTATGGGAGGAGGTGTTCCCATTCAAACTAGGAGTCATTGAGGTAGAATAAAATCAGGTGTGGGTTTGATAAGATGGTTGAAGGTGATGATGAAGGTGGATGTCATTAAAGTGGGTAATAGTTTAGGCATTGAAGTGCTAATAGATTCATAAAGTGTGACAAAAGTTTAATAGCCAAGATTGTGCATAGACTAGGTTTCTATAGTTGGTAAAAATAAAGGTCAATGTTAGAAGGACAAGTGACAAGTGGACCACATGATCATATTTAGGCATGGTGGCTGGGTGCACTCATAAACATAAGTCTCCTACGTAATGTCTATGTTTTCATGGGTATCCAAGTTAATAATTAATCCTAGTGAAAACACAAGTTGGTAAGGTGAAGTCAAGGGTATCTAAAGTATGAAGTACTCTTGAGAAGACACAAGTGGGTCAGGTATACACTAGGTGGCATAAGGTAAAAAAGTGGTCAACATGGAAATGCTGTCACTATGGTTAAAGGATAAGGTAATAGTTATCATAAAAATGCACACTAGTTGGGCCAAAATGTACCAATGGTGGGATGATGAGGCATTTAGGGTGGGTGGATAAGGTAGTATTCATGGGTGGGTTGTTAGGTAAAGTACATTGAAAGAGATTGATTGAAGAGGTAATTTAAAAAAAGTTGAGACCCTGACCATTGACAGTTAGAGGTCCAAAGGGTGATTGTCAATGGTCCCCCTGACTATCAAATATTAGGGTGAAAACCCTAAATCCATAGGGGGTAAAAGTTAAAATTGAATTTTATTTTCATTCATTTTAACTTATTACCATTGAGATCTAGCAATTTGGTGTTTTCAAGCAAAAATATTATCGACATTAATTGCTGAGTAGGCTAGTGATTGAGGAGTGGACCAAGGGGACCAAGATTGATAAAATTTGACTGAGTGAAGATGAAAGGCACACATAGACATGGATTAGGATGGGTGGGTCTATGGCTTACTCCTTGATGATGGTAAAGGAATGAGGTAGGTGGTTCCCTTAAAATAATAGTTTATCTTGATCTTATAATTGCATTAGGTTTAGAGGGTGGTTATTTGATTGGTCAGGCTTGAATGGGTATGCCCTAGTTAGGGTTCATTTGGTTTTTTGATGAATTTGATGGGTAAAAATGAAATTCAGCGGGTAGGTAGGTTGGGGGTGGGGTAGAGATTAAGTTGAGGGTAAGGATTTGGTAAATTTGGGGTTTTTGGATGGGTTTTATGGTAGGGTAGAGGTCAAGGTTTTTTGCATATGATCACACATGGTTACTGTTGAAAGTCACCTTGATCATCAAAGGTAAAATAACATCAACAGAGGGTAACTCAACCATCGGCATTCATAGTGACCATTAGTGGTCGATTGAATGGTAACTAGGTTTGATAAAATTTTTTGAATAAATGTATGTGTAAGATAGTTGTTAATGGATGTTTAAATTTTGGAAGTTAAAATGGGTATATAAGATGCTATATCTATTTGAAACATTTGATTAAAGTATTGGGGTATTATTTTCAAGTGATAAACAATAGTGAGTGTGATGTAATAGAGTTTAGTTTTATGGTAACTAAGTTGTGTAGGAATAGATATAGATGTATGATTGAGTGTCATGCATCTTCAGATCTACCAAGCAAGGACCCTAATTGATTGGGCCCATATAGAGGAGGTTAGGATGAGAGAGATGCAACACTACCAATATGCATCATGTGATGCATCCATGATCATAGCATTCATTGAGAGATGGGATTTGGCTATGAAAACCTTCTTACTACTGATTGGCAAGATCATGATCTTACCAAAGGACATGCACAAGATTACATGTTACCCCTATGGGGTGATCTGATCTACCACATAGAGTGAGAAGAGTGTGAGGATCACCTTGAGATATTGTATAGTAATGACCATGATCAGGTTAGATGGCTGCTAGGGGATTTAGTTACAACACACTATATGAGGGGGTGCCAAGTGAGAGGAGACTCATGACTACGTTGATGATTGTTGTTTCATGTTTTTCCATTCTTGATTCAAGTAGTAATAAGTTCCCACACTTTTTATTGGAGGTGATGGTTGAGTTACTATTAAGTCAAATTGTATTTAATTGGGTACCTATTCACTTAGTGTAAATATATAGGAATTTGTGGTGATTCAGGGCTCACAAGAGGTATGACATCAGTGTCAGTCTTATTCTACACTACTGGGCCTATGAGCACATTTGAGTGTTTAGGTCGATGAGGTTTGCATGGGAGGGATACACTTAGATAGAGTTCCTAGTCAATTTCATAATGTGGAGAGATGACTTTGATGTTGAAGGTAGAGGAGGAGGTGCACACAATGTATATTGGTTCAAGGGTGCACTAAATGCACTAGTGATTAGAAATATTACCTATAGACCATATGTTTAGTTTCTAGTATGGTCTAGCTACAGGAGGTAGACATTCTCCTTATAGATTTATAGGTGGATCCTCAATATGAGGGATGGGAAGGTAGAGTTTATTCATTTGTATAGGGTTTATAGGAAGGTCAGCTTGGTTCAAGGTATTATATGTCCATTTCCTAGGTATAGCCATGAGGACTTAGAGATTCTATTTCTAAAGCCATATCTTGTGAAGACACTACTAGATCATGAGGAGTTTCACATTATCTTTATAGAGATATAGGTGGATCCTTGATATGAGGGATGGGGTGGTAGATATTATTCCTTTTGATAGGGTTCATAGGGACTTTGGCTTGGTTCAAGGTATTCCAAGTGCATTTCTTAAGTATAGGCATGAGGACTTAGAGATTCTATTTCCATAGCCATATCTTATGAAGACAATACTAGATCATGACGAAATATGAACCAAGCCACAAATAGATGACATTAACTTTGTAGATGGGTACATGGCATAGTACCAAGCTTTATATGTGACTATAGATTTTGGTGATGGTGATGGTGATGGTGGCAGGAGGATGATGGATGTGGACTTAGTTGGGAGGGGGTTAGAGGGCATATGTATAAGTGGTTGACCCTGGTACATAGACATGGGTAGTGCTAGCCATATCATAGGCATAGGGGGTAGAATTATATGGGTATGTGGATACATTATAGGGTCAACTATACATTATGATAGGTGAGAGGGATGAGGCTAGAGCTACACTATCCCAGCTCACCTAGAATAAAGGTGTTTTAATACAAGCTAGAGGAGCACTAGTAGCACCAATAGGTCTAGAAATGACCATAAATATGTAAATTTACATAGCCACCATACAAGAGTTATAATAATATGAGACTATAGTATTCATTCACTTCCTAGCAGAGCCCTGATGGTGTGAGTATAGAGCTCAGCTAGTAGGTGGGGCAAGTGTAGTGACACCTAGTCAGTGAGTTACATCTGTAACTAGACACAAAATTACCTTAGGATAGATGATAAGAGGTAATGGTGTAGTAGGGGCTAGTGGTAGTGGTACCCCAAGGGCATAGAGGATATAGATTTGATATGTTATTTTTCTTTTGTACATCATTTTGATTTTAACCTATGAGTCGATGTGGTGAGATGTATATTTTGAGAGAGAGAGAGAGGCATGTATATCTGTTTATACATTATGATGTTTATTTGACTCATGAGTTATATATATGATCTTTATTTATTGTTCATGCTCATGGTCTATGATTTTCTTTGATATTAATGCTTACAATGTGATGTTTATATTGATTATGGATTATGCTTATGTTATGGATGTTAGACATTGATGTCAACTCACCTAGCTAGGCATGAGATGGATTTTATTTATGGTTATGTTTTATGCCATGATAAATTTTAATGAGTATATGCTTTAGTATTTGGATTTAAGCATGTGGTGAAAATGGTTGATTTATTTATTTCTCATGGATGCTATGATGTTATTATGCTTGTTATGGTTATTTTTATGGTTATGCATTTATTTATGACACATATGCATATGATTGTTGTTAATTTATTTGAAGGTAAAACACATGAGGTAAGTTAATTAACAAAAATATATGGGATAATAAATAATATAATCAAAATAAAAACATCGTAATGAAAATAATAATTAGTTATGATACGATAGGAAGAGGGCACGATGCTTCTCTTTAATAAGAACTAAAACAAAAATGAAGTTGGATTGGCTTAATGAACATAATCCCTTCGAATGCTTTATATTAGCATGCGTTAGTTAGTCAAAAAATGTGTTTGGATCACATAATGTTAAGTAAGCTCAAAATCCCTTACTTATAGTGTATAAGGGGGGATGGAAGAAAATGGAACCTTCATATGAGACTAGCATGCCTCTTTTATAGTTTTCCAAAGAGTTAGTATAAACAAGTCTATGTCATACAAAGTTTAGACTGATCAATGCAAGAAATATAATAATGATAATTGATTGTGTATTTCAATATTTAGTTTGATTATGAGAGTCAATTGTAACTTTCAAAATTATTGTGTTTTCACTTTTTCTTGATAATGGGTGTTTTAATTGTTTGCTTAGGAGGGTCAGGGAAGTTGATCAATGCAGGAAGCTTCCAAGAAATTTATTGCTTTGAAAAATGACTTACTTATCCATCCTTTGAAGGAGTGGTCTAAGTTTGTGAGATTTGTTTAATGATTTTTATAGCTTTCCTTTAAGGGATCAGTCTACCTTGCATTAAACAATTTCAAATATGTTTTCAATATTGTCCTTCAATGGAGTAGTTTGTGTATGCTAGGAATGACCCATGATTAATATTGGTAGGGATTTTTCTTTTTTTCTTTGTTTGATTTTGATTGACATAGACTTACTTAGGCTAGTTTAAGGGTTCACCTTTATCAAGGCAAAACTAGAATCACAAGAAGTTTGATTAGGTGTAAAAAAGGTTTAGGTGACAATGATCATGGGAATCCATCCTAAAAAAGGGGGCAAAAGTACCATAAGAATCATGCCATGGGTAGATTTATGGTAACCATTGCAAAATATTAGGCTATGACTATGATGCATAATCACATGATTTAGTTTTAATTAGTTTCCCCTAAAATAAGGAGATGAATATGGTTGGAAGTAAGGGATGAGCTTAAGTTAAAACAAAAGGTGAACTTGATCCTTCTTAACAAAAGAATGGAAGTAGATGTGAAGCATTGAGGGGCTTAGGTTCTAGGTTTCCCTCAAGAGAGGATAATCGGCAAGCTCCTGATCCATACTTGTGGGTAATGATATAGAGTCCAAGCTAATTGAAATAAACCTTTCTCCACTTGCTTTTCTCTATATTGGTGACATATTGATTTTGCTTTAGGATGAGGTCTCTGATGTTGAATTCTCACACTCTAAGGTGTTTTTTATAGGCATGCTTGATGCACTCTTGATGGACATGAAGATGGGTAAGGGCTTATAAGTGATGTTCATCAAGTAACTCAAGCTAGGCTAAGTAGTGTTGATGATAATCATTCTCATTAATTATATCTTGTAAAGATATGTGAAGATAAGGTATTTGGACTTCCAGAGGTAAGACAACCTCTACCAAACACAAGAGAAAAAGGGGTAGCTCATGTATGATTTATAATGCTAGTGTGATATGCCCATAAGGTGAAGGGGATGTGAAAATTCTAATCTCGACTAGATGCATTAACCATTTTAGTGAGCATGTTGTTAATAATTTTGTTAGAGACCTTAGCCTATCTATTCACTTGAGGGAGATAGGGTGAGGAGAAACTTAACTTAATCTTAAATGTGTCACATAGACCTTAGACTTGTTTTTTCTTAAAATATTTACCATTGTTAGTGATAATCCTATGAGGAACATCAAAATGGTAGATGATGTGATGGTTGATAAAATCAATAATCTTCTCCACTTTAGTCAAGACTAGAGGAATAGCCTCTACCCATTTGGAAAAATATTTGGTCACAGTGATGATAAAGTGGTGTCAATACAAAAAATGGGGGTTATATTCACCAATAAAGTCTAGACCCCATCATGAGAAGGGCTAGAAATTAATGGAAATGCAAAGACTATGGTTAGGTGTATGACTCAAATTAACACACTTTTTCACATAATCACAATAGTCTTGGTTAAGGGTGGATTAATAATAGCTGAGGTGAATGATGAATTTAGCTACAGGAAGGCCACTAAAGTGTCCCCCATAGATTTTATCATGTGTTTCCTTGATAGCATGAGAGGCTTCATGACTACATAGGCAATGGAAGAGGAGACCATCAAAGCCATATTTATAAATAATTCCTCCCATAATGGTATAATGTGAGGTAATCTAGATAAATGCTCTTTGATAATTCTTAAAAAGGCTAGAAGGAATGATGATAAGGTTGATTTAGTTGAAGGTCTACTAATACTAAAGGTTAGTTTGGGTCTCTTCCACATTGAAAATGGTTGGAGAATCTAGTTTGACATAGGAAGGTTAGATAAGTCTATGGATAATGATAAATAGCTTAGATTAAGAGGGTGTATATGGGATCTAAAAGGTGGGGGAAGCCATGGTGGTAGCAAACTTATTGGTAGATCATGAGGTTGAATAGATGTGGTAGTATTCAAATGATGCTAAGATCTCATCAACTAGTTATTTGTACTATTACAAAACATCATTCTTACATTTGTAAGATCCATTGATTTGATTAACCACAAGTTAGGAGTCACCAAAAATGTTGATTATTTTGACTCTCAAGGCTAAGGTAGTTTGAAGGCCTATCACTAGGGCTTTTTACTCAAACATATTTTTGGTATATTCAAATTTAATCTTGAAGGACAAGGGAAGGGACTCACCATCAAAGGGAATAAGGATTATACTAGCTGCCCCACCATGTTGACACTTTGATCCATCAAATAAAATGGTGACTTGATAGGTGAAGTCTGCTTGAGAGAGGGTTGTGATGGAATCATTGAGGATCTCAAGAGGAGGAGGTTAATTTTCTACTAATGGTGCTTTAACCAATTGGTTGGCAATGGCTTTCCCTTTAATTGAATTTTGTTAAAGGAACTCAAGGTTAAACTCTACTAAAATCATGAGCCATTTGGCCATATGTTAGTTTTGGTATGGCTTAGAGTGCTTGTACTTGAGTGGGTCAGTATTAGTTATGACATAATTTTTTTGGTTAAGAAGGTAGTGTAAAAGTTTGATGGCCATGAAGACTAAATCTAAGAAAAGTTTCTCAGTGCGGGTATACCAAGTCTCATACTCTAGAAGCATGTGGCTAATGTAGTAGATGGATTGATCTTTGTGTTATTCATCTCGATGAGAAAGCATTACCCCAAGGGAGTGGTTAGTGGTAGAGATATACATGTAGAAAGGTTGGTCATCCTTGGGAGGGGTTAGGATAGGTGGAGACAAAAGGTACTTTTTGAGTGAATCAAAGGCCTTTTGATAGTCAATATTCCACTTAAAATTTACATCCTTCTTTAGAAGGTGGTGGAAGGGTTGGCATCAGTCTGAAAGTTAGGAGAGAAAGTGATGGATGGATTAGAGTTTCCCTTATAAACTATAGAGTTGCTTGAGGTTGATAAGAGGAATCATGTCAAGGATGGATTTGATTTTGGTCAGATTGACCTCTATTCCCTAAAGGGAGATAATAAAACCAAAAACCTTTCTTGACAAAACCCTAAAAATGCACTTATTTGGATTAAGGTAGACATGGTAATGGATAATTCACTCAAAGATGATATTGAGAATAAATAAATTATCCTTTTGGATTTTGTATTTTTAAGAAGGTCATCCACATAGTCATCTACAATCTTATGGATAAGGTCATGGAAGATGTAAGTCATGGCATGTTGATAGGTTACACCAATGTTCTTTAGTCTAAAAGGCATGACTCTAGAGTATAAAATTCCCCATGGGGTGGTGAAGATGGTTTTATTTTGATCTTTGGGGTAAATTAAGATTTAATTATAACCTGAGAATCCATCCATAAGAGATAACATCTTGTGGCCAGCTATAAGATCAACTAGCTAGTCAATGCTCATTAGAGGAAAGTCATCTTTGGGGCAAGCAAGGTTGAGGTCATGAAATTCCACACAAATTAATAATCCCCTTATGGATTTGGTGACAAGAATGACATTCAAGACCCATTAGGGATAGTTAATAGGTTGAATGAAATTGATAGATAGAAGATGTTGAAGATCTTATTTGATAAGAAGGGCAATGTGAGGGTACATGCATTGAAGTTTATACTTGATAGGTTTGGATTCATGGTTGGTGACTATGTTATGGGTGGAAATGGTGGGGTCAATTCTAGGAATATCACTATAAGACCAAGAAAATTATATGCTATGGTCTTGGAGGAAGGAGGGGAAGTCTCAAATTTCCTTAACATTTATTGATTAGCTAATTTTGATAATGCAGGGGTCATTTGGAGTGCCCAAGTTGATATTTATGGTGGATTCATTTAACATGGTCAAACTCTCAGGAGGAAGGGATTTATGGATGGAATAATTTGAGCACCAAGGTAGGTGAGAATGGAGTCATCATCTTGATATTGAATAATGTTAATGGTAGGAGACTCATCTCCTATCACTTTAGGATGGATCAAAGAGATGGTTATGGTGTTCCCCTCCTTTTGATAAGTTAAGGGTTTGAGGCTAATCATGTTGGTGAAAAAAAAGTTAGGTGGGATGATGTCATCATCCTCACATGTAGGTGGAGGAGAGGTCAATCAGGAAGGGGTGTCTTCCTCAATAATGATGATGGTAGGTGGTTTGCTTTGCTTCTTGGTGGGTAAAATGAAACCAAGGCCATGTTTCTTATGAGGCTTCCTAGTCTTAATGAAAATCAACTCATATGGGTCATGCTCATATTATCCAAGACCAAATCCTTTCCAAGCACACATGTGTAGGTATGTCTTGGAAAAACTCAATTTGTCTATATAAGAGAAGATAGAGGTGAATGGTCAAGGTGAAGAAGAGGTAGTAGAAGCATTAATTAGTTTATTGATCTCCCCATAGATGAAATGGGTTTGATAGTGTGAAGATCCAAAGGGAATAATGGCTTTGATATTAGGGTCATATATGGGTTGATGGCCAAGTTTTCCATACTCTTGGGGAGTAGGGAAGGCATCAAGGGCAAGGAAATGATATTACCATAGTTAAATACATTGGAATGTGTTTTAAGTGGTTTGAAGTGGGGATCTAATCAGAGGGGATAGATGATCTAGTTTATGTGTCATTGGTAGAGGAAGGTATGACTTCCTATTTTGTGGGTAAGGGCTTGTTTCTAGATAATGAGGGTGTGCTAGATAGAGGTAGGAGGATGTCATTAGATCAGTAAGTCATGTTGTATGTTGAGAAGGGACTTGAATCAGCTTGGATGGTGATGACATGACCTTCATGATCAAATTTGATGTAATGGTGAAGGGCTGAGGGTACATAACCCATGGAGTGAATCTAAGGTCAACCTAGCAAAACATTGTATTGGAATTCACCTTCCACTACATAAAATATTTTGAGTATCATGATAGGTCCTACATAGATGTGAAGGAAAAAAATTCCCAAGGTAGTGATCATGGTGTTTTTGAAGGATTAGAGGATGGTTGAGGTTTTTAACATGACATTATTTGATAGGTTGAGTTGGTTATAGCCATGGGAGGAGATGATACTAATACTAACTCCCCCATCAATCATGACCTATTTGATGTGGCTTTGGTGTATGTGAGCAATAATAAATAAAGGGAGATCTAGGTCATTAAGATGGATATAAGGTATTTTTGAATTCTTGAAGATGACAAGGTTAGATATTTGGAGAGCACAAATAAAGGAAGCTAGAGGTTGAGGGTCTTTAGGTTGGACCTATACCAATTATAATTCCTCTATCATTGCTTGGTGATGATGAGGTGAAGTAGTAATAAACTCATATAATCTCATCTTCACTAGGGTTTGGTAGAGTTGTTTGAGCACCATTCTCCTAATGGATTTAGAGGGGTTGGATTGGGAGGTACCTAAGATAGACACCTTAGGTTTGGCTAAAGGTGAAGGCACTTGATTTTGGTGTGGTTTAAAGGTAGAAGATGGGTATGTACATGGGATAGACACTTTATCCTTCCCCTCATCCTTCTATTGTGATGTCATGACCACACAATATGGATAGAGGAAGAATTAGGGTAGGAGAGTTATTTGGTTCCTTGTCACTGTAAGGTGAGAGTGGGGGAATAGGTAGGTTTTAGCTAGTGGTTATTGGTTATTGGATTGGTGATGGTCCTATGAGAGGTTATTATATTAATAGATCATCCTCATCATAGATCTTATGGATAAATATTTAGAGATCTTTGCAGTTCTCTATGTCATATCCTGGTGTTTTATGATAGGAGCATACTTAGTGGTCATTATACCAGACTAGTTTTGGACCAAGAGGGTTGAATGGCTTGATAGGGAGTAAGGTCAAGAAAGAGTCTCAAAATAACCTTTGGAATATGACTTATTTGACTGAGCTAAAGGTGGAGAGGTTTTAGAATTTTTGGTCTTGGTTGGTGAGATAAAAGTCTTTTTAGCAATAGGCTTGGTGGTATAAGGTTTGGGTAAGGTGGTTGTATTAGGTGATGGCTTGGGTTTTGGTAAGGCAGAGGTTGATAGGTTGGAGGTAATAATTTTTAGGGTGGGTAGTTTGGTGTTTGATGGTCTGATGAAGATAGGTGTGTCAAAAAGCAAGTATGCCAATGTAACTAGTAATAGTGGTTGGGTCTTGGTTGGGATAATTGGATTCTTAATCAAAGTGGAGGGATGAGGCTCCAAGATAGAGGGAAAGGTTGAGGGATGTAGGAGTTTGGCCCTCTATCCTTTTTCTATCTTTACTTCTTTGGTTGATTTGGTTTTGTGGTTGGTTGTTGGGTTTGGTGAGGTAAGCTCCACTTTCACAAATGGGTGATTAAGGCTCTATATAAGGAAGGTACCAAGGTTTTTGGTTTGTCTAGTTAGTTTGGTTAGAGAAGGTGATTTGATTCTTTGGGGTTTAGGTACTTTGGATGGTTAAGTAATTTTTGGGTTGGTAGAGGTTTTTATCAGTTTGGTTGGTAAGATAAGGGTTTGGATAATGGAAGTGGTGGGTTGGTTTACCAAAGGTGTGATTATAGGTTCTTTCTTGGTGATATAAGGTAGCCTTAATTGCTTCCAAAAGGTGGCTTGATCCATTTTAGGGTTGGAGACAAATTCTAATTTCTACACTAACCTAAAGAATGGTTTGTAGGCTAGTTTTATTCCCTATATAGTGGACTTGAAATATAAGCCCATAGGTTGACACATAGGGATTATAACCTCATCATTTTCCTCATTCAAAGGATTCAAGGTGTAAATGGGTGACTCCTTTGTGGGAGGTGCAGACATGAGGGCTTACTCTTTAAGAATTATCTTTAAAGAGGTAGTAAATTACTCAATGGTTGAGGGAGAAGGTAAAATGAGTGCTTGTTCTAGTATGTTAGTAGAAGGAGGGGTTGATGGCTCCACTACCTCAATAACTAGAGGAGGATAAATGGATGATTTCTTAGTTTGGGTCTCTAAAGGAAGATAAGTTAACTCCATTATCTTAGTATGTGGAGAGGGTGAAGAACATATAGATTAGGAGGTAGGTTCTTTAGTAATGAGTGTGTTAAGAATCATATTGACAGTATGGACATCATGAAAACACTCAACCTTATTGATCTCATTGTTGGTAGGCACATGATTGGGGAAAAGTTGCATAAATATGTTAAGTGCTTGGTTTTTAGGTGTGTTATGGTTATCCAACACAAGATCCCCCTTGTTAATGAGAGATTAAACAATGCTCTTAAAGGTATTACACCTACTAATATCATGCTCAACTACTCGATGAAAATCACATAGATCATTCTCATTGTACCAACTAGGTGTAGGATGAGAAGAATAAAATTGTTGAGGTGGTTTGATAGGAGGAATCTGTATGATGTTGGTCTTCAATAACTTCTCCAAGATTAAAGCGTAATATTCTCCAAGTGGAGTAAATTACATATGGGTGTTTCGATTTTAGTTTCTCATGTTTTGCTTTGAGGAACTAGAAGAATTTGGTTGGTTGACAGATGGTGGAGAGGTAGATTTAAGGACAAATACATTTTCAATTCCATTGTTCTTGGTATTATTATTGGTTTGGTTTCTTAGACTCACTGATATTGTAAGTAGAGTTCTTGTTTTTTAGTTTTATCTTTCCTTCATCAATGTCTCTATTTTCTTGCTTACATACCATAGTGAAAGCTTTGTCAAGACTTATAAATATTTGAACATGTAACATGGAAGAGATATGTTTGGCATAGGTTTAAGTAAAGAGCTCTATTAGTTTGGGTTGGGGTAGGGAGAAGGAAATCTGATTGATTAGGCTCTTTTAATGAGATACAAAATCAGTGATAGATTCATCATCAAATTGCTAGATAGAGTAAAGGTTAGTGATGGAAACTTTCTTGGAGATATTTATTGAAAAGTGATCCAAAAAGGTTTGGGCCAACTAGGTGAAGGAGAACAAAGAGTGTTTAGTTATGGTGCTATACCAATTTTATGTTAAACTAGATAGGGACATGTGTAAGCTATGTAGAAGGATGACATCATTGTAGGCAATCAAATAACATGCATGCCTAAATTCCCTAAGGTTTTATTGGGGTTATTCCTTACTCTAAAACTTATAAAATTTGGGGAGCTCTCATTGAGGAGGATATAGTCTGATAGGTATAGATGGGTGAATGGGTTTGTTATAGATTTGATCATATGATAAGATGTTATGAGCTCTAAAAATGGATGATTCTATGAAAGTCATCTTATCCATGAGCATCTTCATGAAATATGCTTTGGGTTATGTACCTAGAAGGTTGTAAGGTGCATATTATTTTGGTGGTTGGGTAACATACTAATAATTAGTTGGAGGTTGAGAAGCTACCACATATTGGTATGTGGATACTGGTGGTTAGGTGGAAGCTATGTAGGGGTATGTGGATGTATGTGGTTGGGTAGTAGGTAAAGGTACATGCCCTTATAGGTTAAGGATGTATCTTAGGTTTGGTGTAATGGGTACTTATTGGGTAGGAGTGGTGGTTAGGTTGGTGATCAAAGGATGGATAGTGACCTTTGTGTTAACTAGGGGTAAGGTAGAAGGTATAAGAAACATAAGATTTTGAAGTGGGTTAGTGGTTAGAAAATTAGGGGTAGCTGATGGAAGGTTAACAATACTAGTGGTAGGTACTCCCATGGTAAGGGGAGTATAAGTTGCTAGTGGTTGGTTACTCCTAAGGTGGAGGAGTTGTTGGTAGGGGTGGAAGGTATAATGGTGTTTGTAGGTTGGGTAGGTTGGTTTTACATAGTAGTATCAAAGGGATTGTTGGTAGATGAATAAGATTGGGTAGTGAATAGTTGGGTGGTGATTGTGGCAATAACAGTGTTTCTTATGAGGTGGAAAGGCATTCCATAAGGTGGGTCCATAGGCAGAATTGAAGTAGGGGTACGATGAGGCATGGTATTAAGGTAATGCTGAAGGGCCATATGATTTTTATCTGAGAAGGTGGAAAAGTTTGTGTCTCATTGGGGAAATTCATGAGGGAAAGGATAAATTCCTAAAGGGTGTGGAGAGTATACTGGTTTAGAGATGTAGTCCATGGATGAGTAGGTAGAAGAGTTTGATTAGCTTGGTGATGGGTTTTGTTCTGCTAGGTTTTTTTTCTACTAGCGAGTTAGAACCATTTAAGGTAAGGGAGAGAGAATACACAAACAATCTCACCACTCAAAAAAAGATATGACAATAAATGATCAAGAAAATCAGTCACACTTTAAAAATTATGTTAAGACCTAAAGGTTATTTTTAGTCTCTTTTAGCTTATGCCTTAAGCTTTTAATAAATTATGTGACTAAAGTTGGCTTGTAAAGTGGGTACTATAAAGGAAGTCTATGATTGGTTTTAGGTTGTTCAATATCTGAAAATAAATCTATATTTGGAATCAATAGGTGGCTTGGTATTGGGGCCTACTCCCTCACTTCACACACCACAAGGATAAGGGTGTTAGGTGCCTAGCCAATATATACCGATTTCTAGAGTTTATACTCAACTAGAGAGTTGAGTTGGCTCTCACATTGGTAATAACCTCCAAATAGGATTTTTGGGAAAAGGTAAGGTGACTACTAGGTGATAAAATCCTATTTGGGCCTTGTCTCAAGTTTTTTTGATGTTTAATTGATGAAGGTGGTTTGGTTTAGTGTGTGCAACAAAAGTGATGCTACAATTAAATCAATTTACCTTAATTTAAACTATGTGAACTAAAATTACAATAAACCAATGTATGTAGTAAATTTTAAGCCAAATATAAACATTAGTGTCATTTATGAGCACACATTAAAGAGAAAATTATATAAATGTAAACAAGAGAAAACCTAAGTAAAGACTCAAGGTCTTATCGGGTGTGTCAAAATGTTTCAGTGAATTTCAGCTTATATTTTGAGAAGGGAATAAGAAGAAAATAAATATGAGTATGGTTGGAAAAATTATTTTATTATGCACATATTGAATCATATGGTTGTGAATAAATCCTTTTTGGCTTGGGAAGATGACCTACAAATAAGACAACACTAAATCAAATGGGTGTTAGATAGATAGCTGAGTGAATTTCCTAGCGCTAGCTAGATCCTAGAAGCAAGAGCTTCCTCACTGGCTATCAATCCACATATTTTAAATAATTAAGTTTATAAATAGAATGATAAAATACTTGCATTAATAATTAAAAGTTATTGAAATTGAACACAAGGAATGCTTGCTAAAAAATAGACTAGAAATGACTAATATAGCAATGAGAAAATCAACACTAGTGTTAAATGGGTCAAGTGTGCTTCAAAAAATTAGGTAGGGATCTATAAATAGGTAGGGACATAGAAAAATATATCTAGTTTGGCATAAGAGGATGAAAATAACTTGATGTTATTTCCTGCCATAGTGACCATTAGTGGTTAAGGTGACCATCTATGGTTACCATAAATGGTTGGATAAACCATAAAAAGTTTAGAAAATCATTGAAAATTATTATGTGTTGGTTTTAGGTAATAAATGGCTAATTATCATGATCAAAAAGTTGGATTCTAAGAGATGGGTTGGTGTTGGACTGATTGTGAAATGTAAATAAAGTAAGTGAATACTAGACAATAAGTATTTATCTTAGAGAAGGTTGATAGGGTGGGGCTTAAATTAGTTGACCTATTGGTAGATTATAACATGATTTTGATAGGGTGATGATACTAAATGATTTGGTAGAGTGGTGTTGGTAAGTTGGCTCTTGACATGATGGCTAGATTATTAGATCGTTGATGGTGATTGACCTACAAAAAAGAAACTCTAGATGCATAATCTCTTGACAACAATTATAGATTATATTCACCTCCATACTAATCTCTTCTTATATGAAAATAAAGGTACAATAATATGTTAACTGGGCTTTCTAATTTTAATTCATGCATGCAATAGCTCACACACATATTTAGATAAGTTATTTTTAGAAAAGCAAGGTAGGTGTTTGCATGTTAGTGGTTGGGTTGGTGGACCCTGACCTTTGATAGTAATCCTAACCATCAATGGTTTAGGGCTAGGGTAAAAAGTGGGTAAAAATATAGGTTAAGTCAGTTGGTCAAACTAACCATGGTTAGGCTTGGTTAGGGGTCAAAGGGTCAAATTGGTCTCAAGGGGGTCCTAAGGTGGTCCAAGGGTATTTCAACATTTAGAATCATGGTGTAAAAAATTTTGGTATCTACATATAAATAATTTAAAGTTATTAATAAATAATAATACAATTAAAACCAATCTAAATTTGGCTCCATGAAAATAAAATCACTTCCAAGCAACTATATTGGCTTGGAGAGCTCAAGAGAGCATAAAGTTTGCATTTTTAAGAGTTATAATTGGAATTAAGAGATGGAATTTTGTGTGGAGGTACATGAAATAATTTTTTATATGTTAAAATATTCTTTATACCCATTTTCATGCTTAAATCATGAATACATACCAAGTTACAAGCTCTCATGGTGCTTTTTAGGCTCAAAATGACTTAGAAAAGCTCATAGTTACAGGTATTTAAATGATGAAGTTGTATAATGGCATGGAGGAGGTCTAATGAGACCTAAATAATTGTTATATGGCACTAAGGTCCCTTACCAAGGGCTTCTAGGGTGATTTTCTGAGTTAAAGGGTGAATAACCCAAGGTTTTTAATGAGTTTATGATGTTAGCAAGTCTAATTGAGGTTTCCACCATTGTTGCATGTCTTGAAGGAGTCCTAAAACTTCATTTTCATCCTTATATTGATGTTATGGATGTATGGAAGTATTTCATAGGTCTTAAAGTTACTACCATGATGTTAAGATGACCCTAAATGGGAGTTCTATAGCAACTAATGAAGAAAGTTTGATCTTTAAAACATCTATTAATGGAGTTTAAAGGAATTATAGGTTTTGAATAGACCATAAATGGTTAATAAAGCATAAAAACATGATAAATCACATTTATAGGACTTTAAAGGTCTTACCAAGTTTAAAACAAGCTATCATGATGGTATAGCTCCTTAAGAGGCCTCTTGTGGGCCAAGGTGAAGCAAATCTCATAGTTACAGGTTTCATGGTGTTATTATAGGTTGAAGGAGAAAATAATAGTTAGGAAAATATGACATTAAAAAAATCCCTCAAGGTCTACCAAACATCAAATTATAAAGTGACAATCCTTCACAAAGTTTTTTGACACTTCTAGAAGATCAAGTGGAGATGTGGCATAGAATGCAAGTGGACAAGTTGAGGGAGTTGAAGGGCTTGTCAAGGAAAGTGGGGAATTCAAGGAGTTTCTAGAAGTTGAATATTTTATCCATTTATTTGATGATGACATCACTCAAGTCATCAAGGTTTAAGACCTTAAGAGCCTTTTCTAAGCCAATGGGAGAAAAAAGAGGCCTTTTGAGGTCAAAAATTCCTTGAAGTGCAAGCAAGGGTGAGTCTTAAGGAGAAAAATACAATAAATAAGGCCTAAACCTCTCCATTTTACATATCAAGGGCCTACAAGTGTATTTATTAAAGATTGACAACTTTCTCCTCCTCTTTCTTTTCCCTTCTTATATATATATATATATATCATTTTATTATCATTATAAGATATAATCTCATTTGACAAGGAAAAACCCTATCAAATTTTTTAATAAACATCCTTTGAATTAATAAGATCATTTATTTTACCTATATCTCTGACTGCACTTTTTAATCTATATAGTTTGTGCATGACTTCCTTATGAATAGGTCTTCTTACTTAGTGTTTTCCCTTTATTTCTTGCCTTTTTGTAGGTGGTTTAAGATATTTATAGGTGTGATTTTGTGTTATTTGAGTCATAGGTGAGGTTATAGTGTGATTTTTACCATTCTTATATGCTTTTCCCTTGTCTAGGATGCCTTAGAATCATTTATGCAAAACCAGCTAGTGTAAGAGATTATGTGAGTGCGAGATATTTGAGCTTCCCTTGTGTTTTTTTTGGAACAATAGGATTGTATTTTAATTTTATGCATCACCCTTTTTATGATTTTAGTCATTTTATGCAACTCTTCTACCCCTTTCCCAAGAAAAATCAATAGTTTAGGTGATCTTCCAAGAGTAACTAGCCTTATCTGAAGGTTTAACCCCATCATAAGATACCCAAATTCTAAGATTGATCCCATTATATGGCCAGGAGTAAGAAATCCTAAATAACCCTCTCAAATGGTGAAATTATATGCCATAATAGTTTATAGCATGCCTGGTGGGACATATTTGAAGAAGATTGATTGAGCTTGATGCTGGTCTTGATCCATTTGCAGTAGCTATAACATCCAAACTCATAGCATCTACTGACTCCAATGAACACTTAGATTTATGGTGGTAGAATAGTGTCTATATTTCATGCTAAAGGTGAATACAAGGTCAAATTCAATATGTGTTCCTTTTGATTTTATTGAATTACCTATTGTCACTCAATCTTGAACCCTATAGATGGTTTTTCAAGACTACTCTAGATTGAGTGAAACAGTGGATTACCTCTAGGCCTATGGGTTGCCTATAGTAGAGGTAAACATATAGGTTTAAGGGATAACTCCCTAGATTAGTCTTTTATATATTATCACCCACACTAATTTTTTTCTTGAGGGTGAAAAAGGAATAATGAAATAGAATGGAAACATATACTAATGAGGTGATACACCAAAATTTTAGTCCACAAACACACTTTCATATACACTAAGAACGAAGAATATCAAATTTTACTTCAACTTTATGGCCTTATATCATTAGTATTTTTCATAGAGGTAGATTGATATGCACATATATATGTGGGTGAAAATGAGTTCTAATACTAGACTCTACTAGTCCCTCTCACACTTTAAGACACACTTAAAAAACACATACATTTTATAAGACCTGTTAGAAGAGATATCCATCACACAAAACATGCAAGGGAAGCATGGAATCAAGTAGAACATATTCATCACTTAAGTTCCAAGTTCACCACTTAATATACTTAGGAAAAATATTGTAGAGATCAAATCAACTTCATATGTCTTATTCACAAGCAAAACAAGGTTCTAAACCAATAGGTCTTTGCCATACTAGGTGTGTCTTAGATACAATTCCAAAAATGTCTTGCATTTATAGAGCAAAGGAGAAGAGAGAGAATAAGAGAAGTGGAAGAGTCATAAATCCATGTTGTCAAGTTGTATAAATTATTTACAAATTGAGGGAATGAGGTGGAAAATATATCGGTAAGGTCATCTTCGAGAAGTGTCCATCACAAAAATGTCATTCTCCTTCAATATGGCATAAATAACCTTCATATTATTCTTTAAAACTAACATTTGGTGATGATTTCTCTTGGATATAAAATAATACACATCTATACTATCATGACAGGATGGAAAAAATATTGTAATATCCATTAGATACTCCTTAGTTTATAGTTTTCTCTTTGCCAATTGTTACTCTCTAATAGTCATTCATTATCCTTCCCTACTTTCTCTTCACACTTGTCATCAATATGACTTGAAGTTGTCTAAGAGACATGTTATATAGTTGTTAAGATGTCTATTGAAGACCCATTTGTATTTTATTTTATCAAATAGACCTCAATGAAACTTAGATATCCCTTATCACTTCCAATCTTGCATAATCACCTTACCTTTTCACTATCTCGCTTAGATTGCCTATAATGAATATAATAGCATAAGGATTTACATTATTATATGAGGTGATATATGATTATGGGGAGTCAAAAAAAATCCTTATATACTTCCCCTAATGGTTATCATTCTACAATCCTCCTCTGTACTTGTATAACTAGTCAAAACTTGTAGAAAATCCCATATTACGTTTGTCCATACAAAAGATGGTATAGACCAAATGAGATTAAAGGAACCTATAATATATATAAACACTTACAGATAAATTTACTAATCATTTAACCACCTTTGAATTCAAATTCCTTCATGTCTTCACCATCAAGTATGAATAAAGGTTTTAAGAGGGTTTTAGGTGTCTTGGACTATTAGTGATGATTCATAAAAACTAGATGTCTAAATCCCAAATAAATTCCACTGAGTTTGATATTGATACCCCCATCAACTATCCCCAACTCCTTGGAGCACCATGTATTCCCTCCATATATATGTGAGTGAATGAAGTTGGCCTATCGAGATCTTGTAGTATAATCTAGGTGGGTTGAGATAATCTTAGGCTAAAAATGACTAGTTTGAGTTACTACTTACAAACCATTGATCCAAATCCATCTTATATCTTCCCATAAATTCTCTCTCATGTCTTAAAAAATTAATGTAGTTATTTGAATGGATCTGGAAGTCATTAGGGTATAGTTCTAGTTTTAGGCCTAAAGACCTAAACTAAGTATTTGAACATGTGTCCACCTATAGAATTTTTCATTAACTATGAAGTTTTATAACACTTATTTCATTTCCAAATAAACATTCCAAACCATTATATAGTGTTATAATAATTTCCATCACATTCTCTTATCATTCACTAACCAAATATGTAATCACCTTACTCTTAGAGTGCCCTCTGTCTTAGATAAAATAGAGGGAATCTCCCCTATTCACATAGATAAAATGATATTATATAGTTATTTAAGAGGTCATAAATTTTATTTATAAAAAAATTCATATCTGTATCACACCCATAGACCTCGTAACATCATAAATTCCTAAGACAAGCTTACAAGATTGATGCTTATTTGCAGGGTCTAGAAACCTCACGCTATGACTATAGGTTAGGATATTTTCTTATTGATAAAAATTTAGAATGTGTCACTACAAATATGAGATTATTTTTAGTATGATTTATCCATCATACCACTCCAATTACCTCCCAAATTATCTCTCTACTTGTCTAGGCTAGTCTGATATATGTGTCAAATTATGTCACCTGTAAATATACATTAGGTAGAAGTCATGGGACCCCTGTAGGTTATCATTCACATGAAATTAATACATTATATCCTCTTATTTATATCTAATAAAATTACATATTTTAATAGAATCAACTATTTCCATATGGTTGTGCTTATCATCTCTTACTAACACCAATGTACTGTGAGTTTGTAGACTGATTGTAGATGACAATTTAGGGAATATGAGACCTATAGGTAATGATGTATGTATTAACCCTAGAATTCACCTTCCTTGATCATTTTTTAGGTTAATATAATCTTTCATACATATATTAGTTCATATCATTCCTTGATTCCATAGTTTCACTCACTATTATAGGTCACTACAAATTAGGTTACTTTTAGTCATTTTAGCACATCATTTATTGAGTTTTTTACGTCAAAATTGTTTTAGTTAGGAACCATTCCAGCATCATCATTTTTTGATCAAACAACCATATTATTATGTAAAAACCATTACCATATGCTTTGGATACAAGATGGAAACTACTAGACCTATCTATACCTCAATGGACATCATAGAAAGACCAAGTGTATTAGCAAAACTTGGTTCAACGAAGTTAAGGTAAGTTATCCCAATTGTAACTTTTCAAACTATGGACATGGTTATAATCCTTAATTTGCATATAATGGCCTCACCATTTTAACCTTAATGATTTCTAAATTTTTAGACCTCATCAAAGGTTTACATTGATCTCAAACCTCTACCATTTAACAGCACTCAAACCTCTGTGGATTAAATTCAGGCCATTGATGGTTACTGCTTGTAGGTGCTACTATATATAAGACTATGTGTGATGAATTGTTTCTCAAAACTAATATTTATCTCTTTGAATAGCTCAGTCTTGTTGTTTCCACCTTAGGAGACTTCTCTTAAACATGAAACCTTTATGTATCATCAACATGACTGACCAATACCTAATTTCACTTGATTGTAGGTGACTATTGTAGGAAATCTAACTGTGTGTGTATGTGTTAGGCTTATTCACTCCATTAATTCAAAAACTTAAAAAAAACAACTGATCAAAATTTTATAATATATTGGAAACAACATATCACCTTGCATTAACCTTTTTATGAAGACCAAAATAGGGAGATGAACCTCTGCAACTGATGAAACATTGTCTAAAGACTGAGTGGAGTCATTAGTAAGATGAGAGTGATAGTACCAAATTTTTCACATTCACATGTGCAAAAAATATTGAAAACCTTGTAATAGTTATGTTCATACCTTTCCATATCATGTAAACTAATTGGTTTGTTTAGACCAATCTGAATAGATAAGGGGAAAATGAGGTGATGGTGATGTATAAGTAGTTTTGAGAAGCCATCCTTCTTAATAATGGTTCATGAATAATAATACACCAGACCTAAAAATATTTAATTGGACTTATAGTACACATAGGCTAATATAACTCACCAAATGCATTTTCTCTAACTCACCTTCTTCTATTTGTACCAAAGGAAGACTGATTGACATTTTTAACTTGTCTAAGAGAGTGATGGGAAAAAGAAGTTAGTTTTACTTGATTTCATACCTGTCAAATCTTTTCAAGCATGGAATTAGACTATGGGGATCTGAAGAGCCACTTTTTAAGTCTTCTTATATGCCCAACCTATTGTACATGTTGTACAACTACCTAAAATCAAATGAAATTGCCTGATATTCTTGGAAGGATGTTGCACCTATAGTTTTATAGTATCAAAATGGTTTCCCTAACATATTTTGACATGTGGGATGTTTAATATCCTCTTGAAACACTTATCTACTTATGTAAATCATACCACTTCATTAAATGACTCAAAATGTGACCTTAGAATGACTTAGGACCAACTAAGTCCAATATGACAAGGATGAAACATAATGTTGACCTCATTAAGATCATGATACAAATTTTACATCCTAGTATACCCTATGACAAGTTTTAACTACATAGGGGTTTGACCTAATTTTACTTGGGATTAAATTAGTCAATATTTTGGTGATTTCTTAGGGGTGACTACCTAGCTATACCAAAGACAAATAGCCTTATCCTATCCATTAGGATATGGATTCACCTATAAACTATATTTAAAATGAAATACCTCTAAAAAGATCAAAAAATTACACCAATTATAAAATAGGAAACAAACACACAAGACAAGAAAAAATACACACACTTGTGTTCACAAGAACACCTAGGGAAAACACCAAGTAACTCAGACAAATTAACCTATGCACAAATTAACCTAGATATAAATCTTCTTCCTAGATTAAATGGAAATATTGAACCATTATTTGCTCCATGAAGTAAAGGAGTGAATGAGGCATATTGCCTTTAGGGATTTGGCATTTGTATCTCCAACTCCTTCATGAGGTTTTCCAATTTCCTTAACATGATCCTCAATAAATTATTGATAAGTGAAAACATATCAACTATGAAGGTGAATTTATCCTATATTTCAATAGCCTCAGTATTCTGATGGTACTCCTCAACTACAAACTTTAAATGGTGATTCAACAAAACATACCTCCTTGACTTTCATGTTACTTTGATATAGATCATATTGCTCACCAATTGTAAGTTCCTCAAGCTCATTAAGGATCCTTGTATAGTCCATCCTTTCTTGGTGATAATCCTCTAGGAGGACCTCTTGCTCTATCTTCTTATGCACTTAGAATTCAACTTTTCAAATTTATTCAAGTTCTTGTAAAAGCCTCATTTACTACTACCAATCATCCTTAATCTCTTTTTACTTTAAGATATTATTTTGAGATCACACCACTAAGAGGTAAGGCAACATTAAGAGTGTCTTCTAGCTGACTAGTAGGGTGTGTATTATTTTGAAGGCCTTAAAAATCATCACATATGTCATTGAACTTTTACCACATGTCATCTTGTATCATGGACTGAACAATAACTTCTTCTTCAATGGTATTTTTATATTCAAGTTCTTGATCATGTTCATGACCATCAACAAACTTAGAAAATGTAGAGTCCTTCTTAAGCACCTCTTATTTCATGTCTTGACTACACTCTTTGTGGATAAATGTAACATGAAATTTAACATCTTTCTCTTCACTCAAGAATATGGAATTGTTCTTGTCTTCACCAAGGGGAGTTTTTATGGTGATCTCTTCATCATATATGATCATGTCATCTTCTTGATCAATTGTAGATTGATCTTGATCTTCATCACTAATCTCCCATATGATAGGTTCTCCTTCAATAAGGGATAAGGTGGGAGGGTGATGGATAGCCTCATGGCTTGGGGAGAGTATGAAGTGTGATGGAAGGCTCATGAGTGGGATTGTGAATGGAAGATTATTTAATGAACTCATGGGGGAATGACAAGTTGGGTTGGTTAATAGGAAAGATACCTTCAAAAAGTGTTTCAATTTTCTCATAACCTTCTTGAGGATCTTCAATAGTTTTAGGCTCATTTTCAATCTCTTGGTTTTCCCACATTTTTAGTTTATCTATTAATCATTAGATACAACATTTTTATAGGTATAAATTATCATTAATATCATATTGGGATTAATATTCAACCAAATTCCATATGTCTATCAGATTTTAAACTAAATATCTCAACCACTCCATGAGATGATTAAGTGCATCAAACTCTTCATCCCATGTTCTCATCTCTTCTTCATTATCTAGTAGATTTGGCATGAGAACCAATAATGATTTAGCATGAAATGTGATTAAATTAAGAGGATGAGGGTAATAGTGGGGATTTTGGTGAGCTTAAATTTTTTAAACTAATTTCCTATATTTATCTTGTAAGAATCTACATCTTGTTTCCAAATATCTTGATTTCTAATTAATGGGATCATTTGATTCCTCATGATAAGACTGATAAGAATAATCTTGAGGTTTATTTGCATCATGATAAGGTTTGTAGGATTCATATTGGGGTTGATATGAAGGGAATTATTTATACTATTCTTTATCATAGGGCTGTCATGACTCATAAGACTGATGGCAACCTTGATAGGGTTGTTGAGGGGTATAACATGGGTCATACCAAGACTGATAGGGAGGTGCATAGTAAGGATTCTCAACATAACTATCCATATCAACATCATTAGTTACATGAAACATAATAATTGATCAAAATATTCAATAATATATACCTAAGTTACTTACAACTAGATTATTTCATTTGGATTCACCATTGGTGTTTGTTTGTATGCTTCAAAAAGTAGATAATAGGAAAAACACACCAATAAATCCTCTAATATTTTAGACATTGGCCCCACCGAGCATGCAAAAATTATTATCACTCAATATTACACCCTAGATATGGTTTTTCAATCCTACTCTATATTAATTGAAATAGTGGATTACCTCTAGGCCTATGGGTTGCCTATAACAGAGGTAAACATCTAGGTTTAAGGGCTAGCTCCCCAGATTAGTCTTTTATAGCTTATCACCTACACAACTTGTTTTCTTGGGGGTGAAAAGGGAAGAATTAAATGGAATTTAAACCTATAATAATGAGGTGATACACCAAAAGGTTAGTCCACAAACACACTTGCATAGACACTAAGAATGAAGACTACCAAAACTAAATTCAATTTTATGACCTTCTAACATTAGTATTTCTCATAGAGGAAGATTGTTATGCACATATAGAGGTGGGTGAAAATAAGGTATAATAATATACACTACTAATACCTATCACACTTCAAGACACACTCAAAAAACACATACACTTTATGAGACCAGTTAGAAGAGATATCCATCACACAAAACATGCAAGGGAAACATGGAAGCAAGGAGAACATGTTCATCACTTAACATCAAAGTACACCACTTAACATACTTAATAAAGAGATTAGAGAGATAGAATCAAATTTATATTTATTATTCAACATTAAAACAAGGTGCAAAACCAAAAGGGATTTTCCATACTAGGTGTGTCCTAGATACAATTACCAAAATGGTTTGCATTTATAGATTAAGGGAGAAGATAGAGAAGAAGAGAAGTGGAAGAGTCATAAATACATGTGTAAATTTGTGTAAAATAGTTAAAAATTAAGGTAATTAGGTGGAAAATATACCATGGAGGTCATATTGGATAAGTATCCATCACAAACATGTCATTCTCCCTCAAGGTGGCATAAAGATCCTTCATTTTCTTCTTCAAAACTACCCTTTGGTGATGAGTTGACTTGGATGTCCAAAAATTCCATATGAATCCTTGACACATTTGTAATATCATGAGAAGATGGAAAAAATATTTTATTAGCCATTAGATACTCCTCAATTGATAGCTCACTTTTTTTCTAATTATTACTCACTCTCTAGTAGTCATTCATTAGCCTTCATCAACTTGTCTTCACACTTTTCATCAATATGACTTGAATTTGTCTAAAATATGTGTTTCATAGGTGTTATGAAACCTATTTAATACCCCTTTATACTCTAGTATATAAAACAAACCTCAATAAAACTTATATATCCCTTATCACTTCCAATCTTGGATGGTCACCCTACCTTTTCACTATCTCACTTACATTACCTATAATGAATATACTTTAAGAGGGATTTACATGATTTTATGAGGTGATATATTAGTATAGAGATTCATAAAAATTCCTTACAGACCTCCCCTGATGGTTCTTATTCCATAATCCTCTTTTGTACCTATAGAATCAATCAAAACTTATAGAAAACCTCATATTAGGTATATTCGAATAGAAGATAGTATGGACCAAATGAGATTAAAGAAGCCTATAAGAGTTATAAAAATTTATAGATCATTTTACTAATAATTTTACCACATTTTAATTTAAATTCTTTCATGTCTTCACCATCATGTTTGAATAAGGATTTTGAGAGGGTTTTAGGTGTCTTAGATTGTTAGTGATGATTCATAAAAACTAGATGTCTGACTCCAAAATAAATTACAGTAAATTTGAGATATATATCCCCATAAAATATCCTAAACTCCTTGTATCACCATGTAGTCCTTATTTATATATGTGAGTGAATTAAATTAGCCTATCGAGCTCTTGCAGTGCATTCCAGGTGGGTCTTAGATAGTCTTAGGATAAAAATGACCAATTTGAGTTACTACATAGAAACCAGTGATCCCAATCCATATTATATATTCCCATTAAGGATATATAATGTCTTATAAAATTAATTTAGTCATTTTAATGGAGTTATAAGTCATTAGAGTATAGGCCTAGTTCTAGGCCTAAAGACCTAAACTGAGTATTTGAACATGTGACCACCTATAGAAGTTTATATTAATGGTGTAGTGTTATAACACTTATTTCAGGTCAAAAAAAAACATTAAAAACAATTATTTAGTTTAATAATACTTTATATCACATTTTATTATCATTCACTCACCAAATCTACAATCACCTTACTCCTGGAGTGCCCTTTATCTAGGATAAAATAGAGGGCATATACCCTATTCCACTGGACAAAATGAGAATATAGAGGGTTTTAAAAGGTCATAAATGTGATTTTTACAAATTTTAATAGTTTTATCACACCCATAAACCTCTTAACATCACAAATTCCTAAGATGGGCTTACAAGACTGATGACTATTTATAAGGTCTAGATACCTTAGATTGTGATTGTAGGTTAGGATATTTTCTTATTGAAATAAATTTAGAATGTGAAACTACCACTATGATATTGGTTATAGTATTATTTATCCATCATACCCCTCTTCTCACCTCCTAAATTTTCTCTCTCTACTTGTCTAGGCCAATCTGCTATATGTGTCAAACTGTGTCAGATATACATTAGTTAGAAGTCATGAGACCCCTGTAGGTGATCATTTATATGAAGGTACTACATTATATCCTATTTTTTATCTATAATATCATTCCATAGTTGAATTCACTCAAATTTTTCCCTATGGATGTGCTTATCATCTCTTACTTCCACCAATGTATTATGAGTCTATAGACTGACTGTAAATGATAATTTAGGGAATATGAGACTTGTAGGTGATGGTGTATGTATTAACCCTAGAATTAACCTTTATTGATCCTTATTTAGGTAAGTATAACCTTAAATAATTATATTAGTTCATCTCATGCCTTGAGACCATAATTTCACTCACAATTTTAAGTAATTACAAATTAGGTTGCTTTTAGTCATTTTAACACAATGTTTATTATTATTTTTAGGTGAAAATTGTTTGAGTTAGGAACCATTCCACCATCATCATTTCTTGATAAAATAATAATATTATTATTTTAATACCTTTACCTTATACTTGGGATACAATAAAAGAACTACTAGACCTATCTAGACCTCAATGAACTTCACCATGGAAAGACCAAGTGTATGAGCAAAACTTAGTTTGGATAAGTTAAGGTAAGTTGTCCCAATTACAAATTTTCAAACTATTGACATGGTTCTAAGCCTAAATTCATATAAAATGGCCTCACCATTTTCACCTTGATTATTTATACATTATTAAACCTCATTAAATGTTTTTATTGAGTTTAAATGTCTACCATTCAACATCACTTAGACCTCTATGGATTGAATTCAGGCCATTAATGGATAATGCTTATAGGTGCTATTGTATATAGGACTATGTGTCATGGATTATTTCTCAAAAAAAAAATTTAGATATTTTAATAGATCAATCTTGTTTTTTACACCTTATGAAACTTATGTCAAACTTGAAACCTTTATGTGTCATCAACATGACTGACCAAGGCCTCATTTCACCTGACTATATGTTACTATTACATGATATCTAACTGTGTGTTTATGTGTTAAGATTATTCACTCCATCAATGATGATCCTTCAAAATAATAAATAATCACCATGATATAATATATTTCAAACAATTTATCACCTTGAATTACCCTTATTATGAAGATTAAAATAGGGAGATGAGCCTTTACAACTGGTGGAACATTGTCTGTAAACTGAGTGGAGTATCTTACTAGCAAGATGAGAGTGATCCTACCAAGTTTTTCAAATTAACACATGAAAAAAATAGTTGAAAAATTCTAATAAGTATGTTCATACCTTTATATATCATGTACACTAATTGGTTTGTTCAGACCAATCCAAATAGAGAAAGAAAAAATAAGGTAATGGGGATGTGTAAGCAGTTTTTAGAATCCAACCTTATTAACAATGGTTAATTAAGAATATTACACCAAACATAAAAATATTTCCATGTATTTTTAGTATAAATATGCTAATATCACCCACTAAATGTTTTTTTCTAACTCACCTTCTCTTGTTCATACCAAAGGAAGACCAATTAACCTTTTTGACTTGTTTAAAAGAGAAATAGGAAATAAATGTTGATTTTGCTCATTTTTAGACTTGTCAAATCTAAAAAATCATGTAATTATACTATGTGGATCTAAATAGTCACTTTTTAAGTCTTCCCACATGCCCAAACTACTATATAAGCCATACAACTACCTAAAACCACATGAAACTACTTGATCTTCTTAGAAGGAAGTTACACCTATAGTTTGTATATTTTAAAATGGTTTCCCTGACATATTTTGACTTGTTGGATATATAATATTCTATTAAAACACTTTTCCTCCTATGGAAACCATATCACTTCATTAAATGACTCAAAATGTGACCTTCTAATGACTTAGGACCAACTAAAATAAATATGACAAGGATAAAACATAATGTTGACCTAATTAAGATCATGGTATAAATTTTACACCCTAGTAGACCCTATGACAATTTTAAACTACATAAGGGTTGACCTAATTTGACTAGGGGTAAAATTAGTCAACATTTTAGTGATTTCCTAGGGGTAGTAATCCATCTATACCAAATACCAATAGCCTTATCCTATACATTTGGATATGGAGTCACATATACACTATATTAACATTAAAATGCCTCCAAAAAATATCACAAAACTATACCAAATATAAAATATGAAAAAAACATACAAGATAGGAAATAAGACACACAATTGTGTTCATAAGAACACTTAGGTAAAACACCAACTAACTCAAACAAACTTACCTATGCACAAACTAACCTAGATAAAACTCTTCCTCCTAGATCAAAGGGAAATCTTGAACTATTCTTTGCTACATGAAGTCAAGGAGTGAATGAGGTATATTGCCTTTTGGGATTTGGCATTTATGTCTCTAATTCCTTTATGATTTTTACAAATTTCCTTGCCATGATCCTTAATACAAAAATGATAGGTGAAAACATATCACCTATAAATGTGAATTTGTCCTACATTTCAATACCCTCAATCTTCTCATGGTACTCAGCTATAACTTCCAATGGTGCTTCAAAAAAACATACCTCCTTGACTTCCATGGTACTTTTAGATAAATTAAAATACTTGCCAATTTCAAGTTCCTCAAGCTCATCAAGGAGATTTGTATAGTCCATCCAAACTTGGTCATTATCTTCCAGGAAGATTTATTGCTCTATATTCTTATGCACTTGACCTTCAACTTTGAAAACTTATTAAATTTCTTAGAAAATCCTCATTTGCTACTATCAATCATCCTTGTTCTCTTTTTCTTTGAGAACCACCACTTATTCAACTTTATCTTCTCATTATTTGAGCACTTTTTCAAATTTAAATATGATTGTAACTTAAACAAGCTTGGATGGCATAAGATATTATTTTGAGAGTACACCACAAAGAGGTAAGGTAGCTTCAAGAGTGTCTTTTTCCTGGACAATAGGGTCTTTAGTCTTTTTAAAGCCTTCAAACTCATCACATATGTCATTAAACTTTTTCCACATGTCATATTATATCATGGAGTGAATATCAACTTCTTGTTCAATGGTATTTTTAGATTAATGTTCTTGATCATGGTCATGAACATCAACCAACTCAACAAATGTAGAGTCCTACTCAATCACCTCTTCTTTCATGTTTTGACTACACTCTTTGTGGATAGATGAAACATGATATTTAAAATCTTTATCTTCACTCAATAATATTTAATTGCACTGGTATTTACCAAGGGGACTCCCTATGGTGATATCTTCATCATAGATTATTGTGTCATTTTCTTTATCAACTATAGCTTGAGCTTTCTCTTCTTCACTAATCTCCCATATGATAGGTTCTCCTTAAAGAAAAGATGATTTGGGAGGGTGATGGATAGGCTCATGGGTTGGAGATGGAGTATGAAGTGTGATGGAGGGTTCATAAATGGGCTTAGGAATGGAAGATTCTTGAATGAATTCATGGGGGAATGATAAGTTGGGTTGGTTAATATGAAAGATAGCTTCTTCAACAAGAGTTTCACTTTTCTCATAGCCTTCTTGAGGCTCTTCAAAAACTATAGGCTCATTTTCAAGCTCTTGGTTTTCCCACATTTTTAGTCTATCTATGAGAATTGGATACAAATTTTCACCATGTATATCTACTCATTGGTATCATATTAGGACTCTTCTTCAATTAAATTCCATATTTTCATCAACTTTTGAACTAAGTCACTCAACCACTCCATGAGATTATTAGGGAACACATCAAAATCTTCATCCCATGTTATCATATCTTATTTATTATCTAGAAGATTATACATGAGTGCCAAAAAGGATTTGGCATGAAATGGGATTGAATTATGAGGAGGAGGGTAATAGTGGGGATTATGGTGAGCTTCAATTTATTGAATTAGTTTCCTAACTTTAGCCTATAGTAATTTACATCTTATCTCAAAATATCTTGATTTCTATTTAATGGTATCATCTGATTCCTCATTACAATACTGATAAAAATCATATTAAGTTATATATACATCATGATAAGGCTAGTAAGAGTCATGTTTGGGCTGATAGGAAGGAATTTCTTAATACTCTTCTTGATCATAGGGCTGCCATGACTCATAGGATTGATGACAACCTTGATAGAATTCTTAAGGGGTAAAACATGGGTCATAAAAAGGTTGATAGGGAGGTGCATAGTAGGGATTGTCAACATAACTATCCATATCAACTTCATTAGTTATATGAAACACAATAATTGATCAAAATATTCAATAATGGATACCTAGGTTTCTTACAACTAGATGATTTCATTTGTAGTCTCCATTGGTGTTTTCTTGCATACTTTTAAAAGTTGATAGCAGGAAGAACACACCAAAAATTATTCTACTCCTTTGGACATTGGTTCTACTAGGCATTCCATAACTATTTTCACTCAATATTTCACCCTAGATATCATTTTTAAATCATACTCTATATTGAGTGAAACATTGGATTACCTCTAGGCCTGTGGGTTGACTATAGTAGAGGTAAACCTCTATGTTTAAGTGTTAACTCCCTAGATTAGTCGTTTATAGCATATCACCTATTCTACATATTTTATTGTAAGTGAAAAGCGAAGAATGAAAAAATGTAAACCTATACTAATGATGTGATACACCAAAAAGTTAGTCCACAAACACACTTACATATGTACTAAGAATAAAGACTACCAAAACTAACTTAAACTCTATGGCCTTATAACATTATTATTTCTCATAGAGGTAGATTATTTTACACATCTAGAGATGAGTGAAAACAAGGTATGATAATATACATGACTAGTCCCTCTCACACTTCAATACAAACTTAATAGACACATACACTTTATGAGATATGTCAGAAGAGATATCCATCATTCAAAACAAGTAAGGGTAGTATGGAAGAAAGGATAACATATTCATCATTTAGCATCCAAATACACTACTTAATATACTTAGACAAGAGATTATATAGATAAAATCAACTCTATATGTATTATTAATAATCAAAACAAGGTGACAAACTAGTAGGGCTTCACCATACTAGGTGCGTCGTAGATACAATTTCCAAAATGGCTTGCATTTATAGAGCAAAAGAGAAGAGAGAGAAGAAGAGAAGTGGAAGAGTCACAAATATATGTGTCAAATTGTGTAAACTAGTTATAAATTGAGAGAATGAGGTAGAAATCATACCATGAAAGTCATATTGGATAAGTGTCCATCACAAACATGTCATTCTCCCCGAAGATGGCATAAAGACCCTTCATCTTCTAATTTGAAACTGCCCTTCGGTGATGAGTTCACTTGGATATCAAAAAACAATATAATGATACTTGAAACATCTATAATATCATGATAATATGTAAAAACATATTTTAACATCCATTAGATACTCCTAAACTAATAGCTCACTATTTGCCAATTGTTACTCACTCTCTAACAGTCATTCTTTAGCCTTCCTTAGCTTATCCTCACACTTGTCATCAATATGACTTGAATTTATCTAAGAGACATTTTTAATATGTGTTATGAAACCTATATAATACCCCTTTGTATTATTTTCTATCAAATATACCTCAATAAAACTCATATAGCCCTTCTTACTTCCAAACTTAGATAATCACCCTGCCTTTTCACTATCTCACTTAGACTACCTTTAATGAATGTACTAGAAGATGGATTTACATGATTGTATGAGGATATATATGAGTATTTTGAGTCATAATTAGTCCTTAAATACCTTCAAAAATGGTTCTCATTCCATAATCCTCCTTTGTACCTATATAACTAGTCAAAACTTACAAAAAACCCCATATTAGGTATGTCCATACAAAAGATGGTATGGACCAAATGAGATAAAAAGAGACTATAAGAGTTATAAACATTTATATATAAATTTTATAATAATTTTAATGCCTTTTAAATAAAATTACTTCATGTCTTCACCATTAGGTCTGAATAAGGGATTTGATAGAATTTTAGGTGTCTTGGACTATTAGTGATGATTCATAAAAACCATATGTCTAAATCAAAAATATATATATTAATTTTTATATATATATACCCAAATAAACTATACCCAAATCCTTATAGTACCATGAAATCCCTCCATATAGATGTGAGTGAATGAAGTTGGCCTATAGAGCTCATGTAATGAATTCTAGGTGGGTCTAAGATAATCTTGGGCTAAAAATGACCAATTTGAGTTACTAATTACAAAATAGTGATCCAAATCCATATTTTATCTTCCCATTAATTATCTCTCATGTATTATAAAATTCATTTAGTCATTTTAATGGATTTGTAAGTCATTAGGATATAGGCCTAGTTCTAGGCCTAAAGACCTAGACTAAGTATTTGAACATGTGACCACTTGCAGAAGTTTCCATTGATTGTGAAGTGTTATAAAATTTATTTCATGTCAAAAAAAACATTACACAACATTTTTTATTGTCCAAGACTTTTCATCACATTCTCTTATCATTCACTCACCAAATCTACACTCACCTTACTCTTGTAGTACCCTCTATCTAAGATAAAATAGAGGGAATATCCCATATTCAAATAGATAAAATGATATTACAAAGGGATTTAATAGGTAATAAATGTTATCTATACAAAATTTCACATCTGGATCATTCCCATAGATCTCTCAACATCACAAATTTCTAAGATAGGCTTACACGATCGATGACTATTTATAAGGTCTAAAAACCTTAGGATGTATTATAGGTTAGGATATTTTCTTATTGAGATAACTTTAGAATATGTCACTAACACTATGAGAGTGGTTATAGTATTATTTATCCATCATACCCCTCTACTTACCTCTCAACTTGTCTCTAAATAATACATAGTGTTTCACTCACTATTATAGGTCACTACAAATTAGGTTGATTTTAGTCATTTTAGCACAATGTTTACTAATTTTTTTAGGTTAAAATTGTCTGAGTTAGGAATTATTCCACCATCATCCTCTCTTAATAAAAATACATTATTATTTATTCAATACCTTACCCCTATGATTAGGATAAAATATGGAAACTACTAGACCTTTCTAGAACTTAATAAACTTCACCATGGAAAGACCAAGTGTATGAGCAAAACTTGGTTTGGAGAAGTTAAGGTAAGCTGTCCCAATTAAATTTTTTTAAACTGTGGGCATGGTTCTAAGCCTGAGTTTGTATAAAATTTCCTCACCATTATCACCTTGTTGCTTTCTACATTTTTAGACCTCATTGTAGGTGTTCAAACCTCTATTTTTCAACATCACTCAAACATTTATGGATTGAACTTAGACCATTGATAGATATTGCTTATAGGTTTTAATGTATATAAGGTTGTGTGTGATGGTTTATTTATCACAACCAATATTCATCTCTTTAACTAGATTTTTTTTTTACACTTTATAATACTTATCCCAAATATTTAACCATTATGTGTCATCAACATGACTAACCAAGGCCTAGTTTCACCTAATTTTAGTTGACTATTATAGGAAATATGACTATGTGTGTATGTGTTATGCTTATTCACTCCATCAATGCCAAAATTTTATAATAATAACTGATAACCATGCAATAATATATTCATAACAACATATCACCTTGAATTACCCTTATTATAAATACCAAAAAAGGATATGAGCCTCTGTAATTGATGGAACATTATTTGTTGACTATGTGGAGTCTCCTACTAGTAGGATGAGAGTGATCCTACCAAAATTTTCATCTTCACACATTAAAAAAATACTATAAACATTGTAATAAGGATTATCATACCATTCTAGATCATATACACCAATTGGTTTGCTACGACAAATCCAAACAAAGAATGAAAAAATGAGGTGATGGGGATGTGTAAGCAATTTTGAGAAGCCAACCTTAATAAAAATGGTTCATGAATAATATTAAACCAAACCTAAAACTATTTCCATTTATTTGTGGTACATATAGGCTATTATCACCCACCAAAGGAATTTTCTCTAACACACCTCCTCTTGTCTGTACCAAAGGAAGATAAGTTGACCTTTTTGACTTGTTAAGTAAAGTGATGGGAAAGAGAGGTTAGTTTTACTCATTTGTATACCTATAAAATATTTACAATAATGGAATTATATTTATGGGATATGAATAATCACTTTTAAGTCTTTCCTCATGCCAAAATGGTTATATATGTTTATAACTTCCTAAAACCACATGAAACTACCTGATTTTATTGGAAGGATGTTACACCTATAGTTTTTTAGTCTCAAAATGGTTTACTCAAAATATTATATAAATTTTTTATGTTTAATATCCTCTTAAAATATTTTTCCTCCTAGTAAATCCATACCACTTCATTAAATGACTCAAAATGTGACCATAGAGTGACTTAGGACCAACTAAGACAAATATGACAAGGATAAAACATAATGTTGATCTCATTAATATCGTGTTACACATTTTACACCCTAATAGACCCTATGACAAGTTATAATGACATAGGGGGTTGAAATAATTTGAATTGGGGTCAAATTAGTCAACATTACATTTTAACTCAATAAGAAGATTGAGGTTTGCTAACACTCATCCATACTTGAAAAGCTTCCCTCCTAAGCCAATTTACAATTCTACCTCTACTATAATATACTTGTTAGCTCCTTTCATTACCATGGGTACTGATATATTCTTAAATTTTGTGACTTTCAATGGTCATATTCCTTTAAATCTCAACCATTATGATCCTATCCTAATGACATCCCTTAAGAGTATGACTTTCTACATAGGAGACAACTCTACAACTCCTTCTGAACACATCCAAGACATACAAATTTTTTGCAACATCCATTACATCACTGAAGAGAACATATATTTTAGGTTGTTGTCCATCTCTTTTAAGGGCAAGGCCCTAGATTTATATAGTACCCTAACTCCTAATTACATCACAACATAGGAATAATTGGGGCATGCTTTATGTAAAAGGTTTGAAGATAAGAGTGAAAACTTGTCACTAGTAGAGAATTTTACAACAATCAAGAGAGCTCCTCAAGAGGTCATGCTTTCATCTATCATCTAATAGACCTCAATAGTGAAATTATAGTTATGATATAGTCAATGGGGGAAGAAAATTACCTGATGCTTATGAGGTAGCAATCAGGGCAAAGAATAGCCTAATACAAGATGGAAAGCTCACACCTATGAATCCTATGCCCTTTTCCCCCAATATTAAACCACCTCCTACTATTATTCCTCCTTTTACTACCATTCATCCTTTACCAACACTTGTTACCATACCTAAACTAAGACAAGACAACACTTCAACTACTTAGTATAGTGAACTCTAAAAACTCAAGAACATGTTCTAAACATTTGGAAATGAGTTAGTTATTCTTAATAGGCAAAAATCTCAATTTAATATACTATACCATCCCTCATATTATCCTCAATAACCCTATCAGGCTGAGAAACCACCCTTTAAGGCTAATTCTCAAGGGAAAGGGTAGCTCATCTATGTTAATCTAAGTAAAAACTACATTCCTAATGTTGCAAGTACTTCTAGGACCTTGGTCCTTATTCAAAACAACCTTACACAAGAAGGTGAGTATTATCTACCTTGGAATTAATCTTACAATTAGGAAATCACCCCAAATATAAAGTTCAACTAGGGATTTAATAATCAATGGTAGTAGGGTGCTAGTTATAGGTTCAACCAAGCTTTAATGGCATAAAATGCATAAGTGCTTATGATTAATAAAATATAATATCCTCAACAAGGTAAAGGGGATAATGAGGGACAAAATTAGTTGAATGCTACATAGGTGAACTACCAACTGGAGGAGTGTTATGCTTTCAAGAAACAAGTTATTAATAGACAAGCAAACATTCTTGTAGAATCCACCACAAGGTTTAATAGAAGGAACATAGAGGGAAGATAAGAAGTAGTTAAGGGGTCTTCTTCTCCTCCTTAATATTTTTCAAATAAAAATAAGCCTAAAGCATCTCCAAAATCTCAAACAACTCAAAAAAATCAAAACTAATGAGGTAATTTTATAGCTCAAAGTTCACAAGTGCAAACCACTATTATGGATATTAAATCAAAATAAAAGTTTGGTGTTGCACACATCCACATGTTTGAGCAAATGAATAATTCAAGTGTGAGTTTCCATATGCGGTAAATGTTTTCTATACCTAGTCAAGTGGATTTTATTTAAGAAGGCTTGTAAAAAATAAATGTTCTATAAAAGCAACCAAGAAAGGAGAATGTGGTTCTTATTTTCACCAAATATTAAACCTATAGTTGGTTTTTAAATCCTACTATAATATTTGGGTAACATTGTAATACCTCTAGGCCTGTGGGTTGCCTATGGTAGAGGTAGACCTATAAGTATAAGGTCGAACTCCCTAGATTGATCCTTAAGTGCTTATCACCTACACTAAATAATTGCTTGGATGAAAAGGGATAAAAGTAGACATGAAATTAAGATAATTTAATGGGGTGATACACTATAAATATATCCACATGACTACCATATAATTTCACTAATAAGCATGACTCATAACACTAGCCTTAAAATTCTAAATTGCTCTAACATTAGTATTTCAAATATGGAGGTGATATGCATGAAATTACTCAAGGTGAGTGAACTAGAGGTCATTTTAAGACACTAATACTATTAATAAAACTTGAATATAGACTAATGAAATTGAAAATAGTTCATGTGACCTGTTAGAGTGAAAATAACTTGCATAAAAAATGGAAGGATTGAGAGAAAACAAGGATAGATATCAATCACTTGAATTTTCACTAGACATCACTTTACATACTTAGAAAATATAGTTTTTAAACTCAAAAATAGATTTCATATCTTATTTCAAAGTCAAATTATAATTTCAAACTAGTATGGTTTTGCCATACCGGGTGTGGAATTCCAATACAAGAGCCAAAATGACTTGCATTTATAGATTGTGTGAGAGGAGAGTGAGAAGATAAGTTCAAGGGTCACAATGCCACATGTCAAGGAATTAAAACTAGTTACATTTCTAAATAATGAAGTTATTAATAGAGTTATATAAAGTCTTCTTAGATAAGTGTCCATCATAAGTATAAAAGTCTTTAAAACTAGTGTAAGGATGTTCAATTGCCTTCATGATGAGGCATATTTTGATTACTCAAAATTTAAATAGTGAGAGTTAACACATGTACACTATCTTAGGGGGGTTATAAACACTCCATAGTGGTCATAAAATGTGTTCCTAACTCATATCCTTCTTCTAGACACTTGTACTCACCATCTACAGTCACTCATTGGTCTTTTAGGCCTCCTTCTTCACTTTTATCACCTAAGTGACCTTTATTTTCTCAATAAAATATATGTAATGTGTGAAAGGAAACATTTATAAGACCCTTATGCCTTCCATTCCATGATTTAGACCTTATAACATCCAAAAACCAACTTCTCATTCTTTTGCTTGGCAGTCACTCTCCATTTCCACTATCTACCAAAGACTACTTGAGATGTTTTTATGATGTTCTGAGGTGATAAATAGACATAGATAATTAGTAGAAGTCTAAATTGACCTCCCTAAATTATTTTCACTCTTTAAATCTCTTCTTCACCTAAAAAACAAAAAAAAAAACCTATAAGAAACCCTGTTTTCACCCTTTTCATACAAGGAGGGTATAGATCAATTAGATGGGAATGATCATGGGAGAGTCTTCAATAGGTTAAAACACTTTCTAGGTCAAATGACTCCCTCTGTGTGTATATTCATTGGTATTTCCTTCATCAGGTCAAAACCAAGGGATTAGGAGGTTTGGACTCTTAAGGATCATTCATAAACTCCTGGCATCTAACCTCTTAAAAAATTCCACAAATATCAAGCTTAAAACTCTTCTCAAATTTACCCAACTCCTTGGGTCACCATGCTTAGTGTTTGTATAGGTGTGAGTTCTTTAAGATATCCTATCAAGCTTTTGAGTGAATTTTAGACACCCTATCATGATTTTAGGTTAAACTAATCAACCTATGTAGTTTATATAAAAAAATATATTGGAGACTTTATAACTTCCCTTGAAGGTCATCAAATGGACTGGAGAGTTCATGTTGACTTAGAATTTAAGGTGGACCTCATTAAGGTATAGGTCTAGTTTAGGCTCAATAGGCTTGACTATGATCTAGTTGGCCATAACCACTTCTATGTGGATTCAAAAGAATTTATGGTCTCATCTATGCTTGATCATTCTCAAAAAACATTTCACATCTTTCCTTAGGGTTATAATAGTTCCCAACACAACCTCTTACCATCTTCTCACCAAGTCTATAGTCTAGATTTTCTAGGAGTAACCTCTCTTTAAGATAAAATAGAGGGAACTTAACCTATTTTATTAGCTAAAATGAGGCTATGAAGTATTATATTATGTCATGAGTACATTATAAAATAAATCTTAGGGTTTAATGAACCTTTTGTCATCCACAAACTCATAAACTTCAAGATAGACTTGTATGATAGTGACTGTGTAGGGACTTTGGATCATGATTGTAGGTTGAAGGTTAAAATTTTGTTTTCTCCCATATTACCTTATAATAAGCACCATTTTATATGGTAATAACCAATATGAGATTGGTATCATTCATCTTGATCCATCATCTACCCTAGCTACTCCTCTAAACTACTTCATCTACTTACTTAAGCTAGTTTACAGATTGTGTTGATTGTAGGTTCATATTCTCAAGTAAATGAGATTATTTTAGGGTGTTGTAAACATTATGTGTCATTTATAATCTCTCTTTGAATTATATAATCTCATATCACACTATTTTAACTCAAATATCATGCTTATAAACTTATGCTAACATTCAAACTACCTATTCTCATGTACTATCAGTCTATAGTCAACTATAAGTGCCATTTAGAGAATAAAAGGGGGGCCCTATAGGTGTTCATATATGTATGACCACTATTATTTCATCCTATTTGACCCTTATATAACCATTCCAAACTAAAATAGTCACTATTCCTTGATATATTCAACCATTATGTCATTATTGGATTGTAAGGTCATTTAGGCTTTAAGCACTGTAGATTTCAATGAATGTCTACAATGTGAATTTGCTTAAGATGGAAGCCTATCTACATAAAATTTATCATGACCAAAAAATAATTTATTAGGTAAATAAATTACCCCTATGTTTTAATTACATGATTTAAAACATAAGACCTATCCATTCCTCAAGATACCCACCAAAATATGACTTTTGTATATATGCAAATACCTTATTCAAAGAAAATAAGGTAACATATCTCTATATACAAATTTATAAAACTATGGGTAAGAATTAATATTTTTTTGAAAATTTATGATTCCAAAATTTTTAATATGATAATCTCAATGCTTATATACCTTAATTAAAGTCTCAATAATTTTCAACACCTTCATCTCATCATCTTTATGTCTCTATTAGAGCACCTATAGGTGAACATCAAATTAAGGTCTACGTCCCAAACCAAACTCTCATGAACATCAGGTCTCTTGGTGGTTTAACTAGGTTTATGATGAAACATGAGGTTATGTGGATGTTCAAAGGTTCCAAAAATTAATCACACCTTTTTCCAAACATTCTCACGTTGTATTGTAGGTGGATGTTACAAGATTTTTTGATTGTGCCTTGTTTCTAACTATGTGCATATTGAATTGGTTATCATAACTAATATCTTAACATTTTTAATGGATAAATATTTTTTCCATCACCTTATAAACCTATCATATTATTTAAACCTTCATGTATCATCATCAGTGATTGTCAAGGCTTTGGTCTCACTTGACTGTAGGTGACTGCTACAAAAAAAATTGACTATGTGAGTATTGGTATCTTCACTCCACCAAGAATACTCCTTAGACCACACCTTCATTATGAAAATTTACCAAAATTATATTATGGGTTATAAACACCAATGTTATGCCCCTATTCTTAATATCAATGGGAAAAAATATTTACAACAAGTGAGACATTACTTGTAGGCTTCAATGGTGTCCTTCACTAGTAATATGAGATGTTCATACCAACTCCTTTACCTTGAAAATGTGAAAAAATGAATTATAAACATGTTATAAAAAAATTTATGTCCTTCTATAACACGTGAAATACCATTTTTATACAAAATAATCCAAATAGAGGAGAAAACTATAGGTCATGGGGATGTGCAGGGAAAAAATAGTAGCAAACCTTTTGAGAAATGGCTTATAGAGAAAAATAAACCAATCCTCCAATTATTACCATTTATTTTACTTATAGTATGATTTTTATCATCCAAAAAAGTCATTTTATCCAACTCACCTCCTCTTGTCCATACTAGACTAAAATTGATTGACCATTTTTACATGCAAAGGAGAGTGATAGAGAGATAGAATGGTTTTATGAAATTTTTGACTATTAAAATTTGATCAATCATGTAAATGAGTTTATGGGACATAAATGGTCACTTTAAATCCTTATACACCTTCCAAATCTTATGCAAAAGCCATACAATTGCCCAAAACCACATGAAACTACCACTTTAAAACTATTTTCTTATTTTCAACATAGCACCTACGTTTTTTCAATCCTAAAATAATTATTTTGACATATACTAACACATGGTATGTTTAAATAAACTTTGGAATACTTTTAGTCTATGTAAAACCATACAAGTCCCATAAATGACCCCAAAAGTGGCCTTAGAATGACATAGGACTATGTAAGATAAATATGACAAAGCTAAAGCACAATGTTGACCCTATTAAGAAAATGCGACACATATAAGACCCTATGGAACCTCTATATCAAGTTTTAAACTATAAATATTGACCTAATTTAACTTGTGGTCAAATTAGTCAACATTTTTGGTGATTTCCTAGGGGTAGATGTAGACATCCAATTCTTAACATCAATTGTGTTAAAATTGTCAATCTTACTCAAATCACACTCAAATGCACATTTTAGGTCAAAAAAATGTGATAAATTGTTAGAAATTATCATTTATAAGTGTTTCTTTAGGCTAAAGTGTCCCTAATTTGGGAAATGCATTTTATGTTATTCCTAACTTTGATCAATTCATTTCTATTCAAAATAATGATTTCACATTTTTGTGCTCTGGATCACTCTTTTATTCTAATTAATTAGTACATGTTAATTACCTTTGTTATTTTATTTTGAAACATACTAATTGGGAATATAGTTCCAATTCATCTAGCATCACCTTCCAATTATTTCCAAGTCAAATTATGACTTAGTAATATGACTTTCTGAGCATTTTGATTAACTGAGGGCCAATTTCCAAATAATTACACAAATGTTGATTAATCTTATTTAAGGCTAATTAATTAAAATAAAGAGCTTAAGTGGATTTTCCATAGAGATTATTGAATATTTATTTTTGGAAAATGATTTCTATTAACTGCATCACCTAATGACATCATTTCTTGGAAAGGCATCCCTAGGCCATAAATGTATAAAATATTTGAATCATGGCCTCCCATGACTCATTAATTCCCCTTCTTCCAAAATCGTTATGATGGCAATTATTTATTTTAGCCTCCAAAATTGAAAGGATTCTTGGCCAGACATCTTGATCTCAAGATGGAGGGTCACAATTCATTATGATCAATCTCAAAAATATATAAATAGAGAGGCTATGAACATCATTTTTAAGCTCAAGTATTGTAATGTTATAATTATAAAATATATTTACAACTCATTTGTGTTTTTATTATTGTATTATTCATATTTGGATTAGCTTCATTTGATAGGCAATTAGATAGTTTCAATATCATGAGCCTAGATTTTGTTGAGTGTTCTTAAGACATTGGAGGAGTTTGCCACCATTGTTGATGAAAAAAAAGATGCTTGGTCAAGGGGAGAACACATCTGGAGATGATCTTAGGTAATGGAATCAATTTGGAAAGGTAACTAGTATTTATTTCTTTCATTTTTTCTTCATTGTCATTAGCAACCCCCGCTTGAATAGTTTGGCTTGATGTGTTTATCTCTTTAGGCATTTTTCTTTGATTTTTTGGATTAATGCTTGACTAATAATTTATTGTAATCCACTCTATATTTTAGCATTCCCAATGGGACTTCACCACACAAATTTAGTCAAAAGGTACCTAAAATCAACCTACTAACCATTTCCTTGTAGAATCTTGGAGTGTGGGAGTAAATAAGGTAAAAATTTGAGCTAAAATCTATTTTTTATACAAGTTGTAGTTGTGTTTCTAAGAATCATGATTTTTTTCTTTGTTATAATCCTACTACTAATATCATAGATATTTTATGACCTCGAACAATTATTTTGTTATCTTGAATCATGATTTTGTCACCCTGACCTGAGTCACCCTGAATCATGATTTTATCACCCTAAATAGTGATTTTGTTAGCTAGAACAATGATTTTATTAACCTGAATCATGATTTCATCACCTTGACATGAGTTACCTTGAATCACAATTTCATCACCTCATATAACAATTTTTTAGCCTAAATCATGATTTTGTCATCTCGACCCGAGTCACCCTAACCCAAGTCACCCCAAATCATGATATTATCAACCAAAACAATGATTTCATTGCCTAGAATAGTGATTTCATTAGCCCAAATAGTGAAAATTTTGAGAATAAAACAATGATTTCATCACCCAAAACAACAATTTCATCACCTCAAATCATGATTTTTTGATCCTAACCTGAGTCAACCTAAATAGCATTTTTCTTTCTCAGAATAGAATTTTTATCACCCCAACCTGAGTGACCTCAAACAACATTTTTGTTGACCCAAATAGTATTTTTTTCTCAGAATAGCATTTTTGTTGCCTAGAACAACATTTTTGTCATCTTGAATAGTGTTTTTATCACCCTGACCTGAATAGTGATTTTGTAGTCCCAAATAGTGGGATTTCACTATGTAATATCAAGATTGATTGTGTAAAACTTGAGAGCTAATTTTATAAAGTTTTTTGCCTCATTTGGAAAAGTGATTCAAAGCTAATCAAAACTCTAACTTTTTCCTTGTAGGGCAAAATTAAAGAAGGATCTAAAAAATCTTAGTATAGTCTTTTAAAACTCTTTTTATGTGTTTAAAATGAACTAGGAAGATTTATTTTGGTGTTTAAGGGAAACACTTAGATGTTTACATGAATGTTTTCTAGTTTTTATTTACAAATTTTTACATCTTAAAACCAAGGTGCTAAATAACATCACCATACATTTCATTTAGTGCTTTAAAATTGAGCACACTTCAGGTTTTTACAAATATATTATCATTATTTATTTAGATTAGATTTGTTTCAGAAAACAAGGAGTTGTGCATGTATGTTCTCATATCCATCCCCTATAGGGAACTTTTGGGATCAAAATCACCAACTTCATTGAAAAGTGCCTTGGTCTAAAGGTGTAAAATAGAAGTTGTCAAGGCTCTCCCCAAGATTTGCATGGCTTGGGTGATCTAGAAAAAACCCTTAAAGCTCTTTTATTTGTCTTTTATTTTTGCATATTGGCTTCTGAGGGGGAATTATTACCTCCCACAAGTTCTTTAGGGAAGATTTAACCTAGGGCTTCATTACCAACATTATCTACAATCCCTCTCTATGGGGGGTATATAAATTGAGATCACCTACTGGGATGGTGGTTTAAGTGATTAAACCATCTCCTATCACTAGGTTAAACCCATGAGACATATGGTCATATTGGACACCACACTACACTGAGCAATTGAAAAATGTAGTTATTGTAAAAATGGAAAAACCTTTTTAGAACAATATATATGATGTGGAACCAATTGATGTGTTGTTTCTATTCTATTTTGACATGAAATTATTTTGCATGGGATCCATATAGAAACACTCAAAAACTTTCTAATTTAGTTAACCCCACTCTACCATACCTTGTCAGTTTAGGGATTAAGATGATTAATTAGTTTATTTTTCTTTGTCTTAGATTGCTTGGTCTTGTTTTAGGTCAAAACTTGATTTTTAACTAAAAAATCATAACCAAACACATTGTCCACAAATTACTTGAACAAGGAGGCATTGCGTTGTCCAAATGAAAATAATATTTTCTTTGGTAAAATTTTCATCATAAAATTTGTGTCATCATTGGTCTAATTTGTGAAATTATGTTGCCCATTTGAGTCTAAATATTTTTCCAAATTTTCTTAATTCCCTCATTGATAATTCACATTCAAAATTGAACCTTTCTAAGTTCTAAGGGTTGATGTGTTAAATTGGGTTCACCATTTTCACATTAAACCTATTTTAACTTGGGTTGAATTTTATATTTTTTGAATTAAGGTTCATTTTATAGACTCAAAATCACACTTATCATCTTGGTGGACTTAAATAATCTTGTGCATTGCTTACACTTTGAGTCCTAAAACACATTTTATACTATCCCCCTTCCTATCACCATGTGACATTGTTGTTCTACCCATTTAGTTTTAGTTTTATACTTAGGAATTCTTGCATTTTTTCACATCATGAATTTCTTAGTTCAAATTATCTTCTTAATAATATAAAGAGATTTATTTTAGTTTTATAGTGTTAACTTGTCAAATTTTAACTAGCTTTTATGGTATTGATGTATCTCAAATGTCTACATTTTAGTGTACTAATGACACTCTAGGACTTTTCAAGTTATCATACCCTCTTCTAATTTATATGATTTCAACCCTACCAAGGTTGAGTAATTTAGTGAACACATTCTTCTAATTATGTGTGGTTCCAATCCACCCTCCTTTTATAGTCTCTTTGGTACTTTAGTCACTTGTTTAGAAGAAAGATCAAATCCATACCTTGTTTAAGAATTTGCACAACATTGATTCAAGTTTAGTCAAATTTATAGAGAAACCCTTTATAGGCATGACTCAAAGGTTCACTCATAGTGGGGTCCTTTACAACCCTAGCTATGAGGATGAACACATTTATTATGGACAAGACAATTCCATTATCTTTGAGGATATTCCTACAACTATAGGATCCAAAGGAAATTATACTAAATATTAAGAGAACTAAGATAAATCACTCCTTAGGTTCATAGAATTTGGTGCTAGACTACCCTCAGATTTTCCTATGGAGCAATTACATACCTTAGTTAGAGAAGGAGAACAATAACAATAAGAGTAGGATTTATCTCAAATAAACATACCTTCTTCCTTTAATGAAGGTAAAGATATAAATATAGAGTCAAAACCAAATGATCAAGATATTGTTAACAAGATTAAGAAGCTAATTCAATGATATGCCAATAAAATTATTGTATATTTAATAGACTCTCTAGTTTCTACTTCAATAAACAATGATGCTTCCAAGGAATGAGGAAATGTGATTAAACCTACGTAACAAACATTAGTTGATGACATGAGAATAATTGATCAAGGTGTCTCAAATGAAAAAAATAAGATGCAAGAGACAGTGAAAAATGTTCCACTAGACATGGAACACATTATTTAATCATCAATAACCTCTTGTTAATTTACAAACATAGATACCTAAAAATTTGGTTCAAATTGAGGAGATCCCTCAAGATAATTTGGCTAGTTCCTCTCAAACAATGAAAAAATTATTTAATATACCAAAGACTCCCCATAATAAAAAAAACATGTATAGTTCAAGGAAATAGATTCCAAGGAATCAATAACCTATTTACTCAACTCTAGGAGAAAATTAAAACCAAGTCGTAGAATATAGGGTGTACATCCCTAACAAATCCATGCAATAATAGGGGAACATTCCACCCCAACAGCAACAATAGGAGCATATTCCACCCCAAATATAATAATAAGGTAAAATTCTAACCCAACAACCATAGAAATAGGGGCACATTCCACACCAATAGAACTATGTTCCACCCATGAATGCACCAAACATGCAAGAGTGGAACTCCATGAAGGAGATTGTGTCATGTTTAGAGGCTTGGAATGGGATCAAAATGTATAAATTTTATGAGATATGTCCATATCCATTTAATTTAAGAAATCTCCAAGTCCCCTTTCCATGTCATTTCAAGGCACCCAAATTTGATAAATGCAAAGGAAAGGTGACCCACGTGAACACATCCAAGCATTTTTTGTATTATGTTAAGAGGTGGATTATAGTAGCATGTTTTTACTTCAATTATTTTTATGAAGTTTAGCAGGATAAGATTTAGATTAACTAATTAAGTTACCCAAAGGATCAATTAGGGATCAAAATGACTTATCTAAAAATTTCATCAACCATTTCTCATACAACATAGAGCATGAATTGACCTTGTTGACTTGTGCAAAGCCAAACAATGAGATGAAGAAAGCTTCAATGCATATTTATAGAGATGGAGGGCATTAGCCAATCACTTTCAACATAATTTACTAGATAAATAGTTGGTAAATATATTTGTACATAACTTTGAAAGTAAATTATGTTGAAAGTGATTGGCTAATCTTTTTCTTCTTCATCAATCAATAGCCTTATGAATATTATAAGCATATTGAGGCCTAATTCCATAATTAAAACTATCATCTTGGTTCTGATTTTGTTATGAAGAAGAAAAAGAATATAGTTTCACATCTACCTCCATCTAATTATATCAACCCTAGTGATATTGCTTCCACTTTGGCTGATCCATTTCCCATAGTTTTTACAAACTAGGTGGTTATTAAAGATGTGGGTATTTCTACGTATAGTCTTAAGGATTCCTTACAAATTGTAAAGTTGCCCAAAACTCTAAAAACATTTGGCAAGCCTAAACATTCAAATAATCCTAATGAACCCATAATAATTTGGCAACCAAAAAAGTAACAATAAAAAACACCCATGGTTTTTGTACCTTCTATTGCACCAAAAAATGATTAAGAGACTTTTACAAAGGGACATTTGTTACATTTTGAAGGCCTTGTTAATTGATTTTAGAATCCAAAAAATCATATCCCTAACTAGATCATGGATCATTTTTATTATACAAGAAAGGGCCTTGACCCATGAATGCAAGGAATCATAGAACCCATATTTATTGGAGTACCTAATTTGAATCATGTCTTAGATATATATTGCCTGGAGGTGACCTCATGACTTTTGATGGTGACTCTTTTGAAGTGACTAGTAACTATATTCCTACTAAGGATGTAGCATCCCATTATATCCTTTTTTATGAGCTTGTTAACATGGACCTATTTGATAGAAATGTGATTTTAACCTTAACTATTAGAGATTCCCATCTTGAAATAAAAACCCATTCTATTGGTGCTTCCCCTTCTAAAGTAGAACATCATATTTTTACCATTGGAGATTCCCATCCTGAAGTAAACCCTCATTGTTCCGTATACCTTTGCCATCTTGAACTCATTGATTAGGACTAGAAAAATTCAATCATATGCTTTAATGAATTTTAGAATGAAGGATCACTTGTAGAATATATTAGCCTAAGATATGGATTACCCATTGGTGATCACAAACAAGGCTTTAATTTTTAATTAGACCCTTCTACCTACTTTAGAGAGAAAACAAACTTTCTTGGTCATAATAAAGATCAAACATCGATATCTTTAGGTGAAAACCTCTTTGAGGCACTCGTCGATTAAGAAAAAATTAAATAAAAAGATAAGCCTTTGAGTGAAACCTTATTTCAAGTGCTATTAGGTGGGAAAGGTTACTCAGCCCCTCAGGATATAGAATGTCCATCTAGCCAAAGTTCTATAGCTATTATAAGTATCTCTTTAGAATAACAACAAATATTTATGTGTCTTTCTCTTAAGTTTATCAAGGTTTTTTCTAATTGGCCTTTACCTGAGATGGTGGATTATGATTTATCATACTATCCATAACTTTGAGAGGAACAACAAGAAGATGTGGTAGAAGAATATGATCATGATCATACCTTCCCCATAATTCTAGAAGATGGATCCACTTCTTGTAGAAAACATAACAGAAGTGAACTTAAGAACATATGAGGATCCCAAAATTATTTATCTTGAATATTCCCTTACTGAAGCATAATGTGCACAAATTATATCCCTTCTAAGGGATTATATTGACATCTTTGCATGGGAATATTATGACATACTGGTAATAGACCCATACTTGATTTTGCATCACCTTATTATCCATCTTGATGCTAAACTAGTCAAGAAGAAATTGAGGAATATGCATCCATGCATCACCCTATTGGTTAAAGTAGAACTAGAAAATTTTTTAGGAGAAGGCTTTATTAGGCCATTATATTACTCTAAATGGATCTAAAACATAGTCCCAATGAATAAAAATACCTCAGATATACATATTTTTATTGATTATTGAGATATCAACAAAGCATGCCCCAAAGATGATTTTCCTTTACTCAACATCGACATGATCATTGACTCAATTACTGGGTGTGAGATATTTTCCTTAATGGATGGATTTTTAGGATATAATCAAATCAAGATAGCCCAAGAAGATCAACACAAAAATATGTTCACCACTCTATGGGGAACATTTTGTTACCAAGTCATGTTATTTATCTTGAAGAAATCTAGAGCCACATATCAATGTGACATGATTGTCATCTTCCATGACATTATACATGATATTGTTGAGGACTAAGTTGATTATATATTGGTAAAATCAATAACAAGATCTAGACATCCTGATGTTCTATGGAGAATCTTTGAGAGGCTTCTTGAATATAAAGTCCACCTAAATCCTAAGAAATGTGTCTTTGGATTTACATTAGGGACATTTCTAGGGTTCATTGTATCAAAAGAGGGATTGAATTCTACCTTGCCAAGGTCAAGACCATTGTGGATCTACCTCCACCAAACAATCTCAAACAATTTTGAATCCTATAAGGAAATATCCAATCTATATGTAGGATCATTTCTTAATTGGTAGATAAGTTCCACCTATTTACCCACCTTTTGAAGATAGGGGTTACTTTTTGATGGGATGAAGATTGTCAGATAGCATTTATGAAACTTAAGACATATTTGGCCAATCTTCTATTCTTGAGACTCCAACACTTGGAAGACCATTTCTTATTTACATATCAATGATAGAGCATGTATTAGGGGCATATTTGTCCCAACATGATAATAAAGGTAAAGAACATGTAGTCTATTATCTAAGCTACACTCTAGTGGCTTATGAACATAATTATATGCCTATTGAGAAGGTATGTTTGGTTATGGTGTTTTCTACTTAGAAATTATGCCATTATATGTTAAAAACAAAACTATTGTCATCACTAAGGTGGACCATCTTAAGTTACTCTTATCTAAAGTAGTTATTCAAGGATGCATGGCTAAATGGGTTATGATCCTAAGTGAATTTGACATTAAGTATTAGAATCAAAAACCAATCAAGAGGCACATTATTGCTGATCAACTTGTAGAAGCCCCTACCATAGATACTCGACCTCTAAAATTTGACTTTCTAGATGATTCTATTATGGAAATAGAATAAGCCTCATAAGAACATAAATAATGGAAGATATATTTTGATGAATCTTTTATATCTCATGGATCTAGCACTATCATATTATTGATGACACCCTAGGGTGATCTGATTCCTAGAGCATTTCATATACAATTTCAATATACAAATAATATGGATGAGTATAAGGCATTGATTGCAAGGATTTACTTTTCCATACAATGGGATATTTAGAGCTTGAAGGTCTATGATGATTCCCAAATAACCATCAATTACAATATCAAACTAGAGATGATAACCTTATTCCTTATAAGCAAATTGTTGATAATCTTAGAGGTCATTTTAAATATCTATAGTTTAAACAAGTTATAAGAGAAAATAATAGATCAATTAATGTAATATAAATAATTTGTTCCATGATATAGATTTATGGTGGAGCTAAATAGTACTAGTTATTGATTGAAAATATTCTTTAGCCTACACATGTTATACTAAATTTAGAAAGGGTATGTACCATTACTGATCCTAATCCCCCACCTGAATTACCTTGGTTCAAAGACTTTTATGGCTACTTCCATGATCATGTTTTCCCTACTAACCTATCCAATAGCCTACAAAAACTCCTCCATCACTATTTATCATAGTACACCCTCCTAAGAGACATGCTTTATCATAAAAGATATGATGGAATGCTTTTTCAATGTTTATCTTTGAAAGAATCCAAGAAAGCGCTAAGGGATGTTCATGAAGGAATGTGTGGAGCCCACCCCAATGGTGTAGTATTAGCAAATAAGATCCTCAAAATAGGCTATTATTGGCCAAAAATGGAGACCAATGTTTTTAATTATGTAAAAAAGTGTGTTCCTTATTAGCAACATGGAAATGTGATACATGCACATTATTTACCACTACAACCTATCACGACACCATGGTCATTCTCAATTGGGGCCTCGATCTCATTGGGAAAATAAACCCCACATATTCAAATAGCCATAAGCATATCTTGACTGTTACTAAGTATTTTAATAAGTGGATTGAGGCCATTCCTCTCACTTACATTACTAGGAAGCAAATTTCCAAATTCATCCATTACCATATCATCTATCGAAATGGAATCCTCACCTATATTATATATGATAATGGTAGATCCTTTATAAACCAAGATGTCAAAGCTCTTTATGTAAAATTCAATACCAAGCATAAGAAATCTACTCCATATAACCCGTAAGGCAACATACAAGTTCAGGCATCAAACAAAACCATTGTAACTATCATAAAAAATATTTTCAATGATTTGGCCATAATTAACACTTGCAGATCTTTCCTACCCTCTAGGCTTATACAACTAGTCATCAAACCCCAATAGGATCCACTACAAACTCCCTTGTTTATGGAATAGAATATATTATGCCAATAGAGATTGAGCTACCATCCTTGCGAGTATCACTGAAGCATATTGAAGTTGATGAGGATTGCAGAGTCCTAAAGATGCAAGAGCTATAACTTCTTGATGGTAAGCATTTGGCTTCCCTAAAAAACTTATAGGCCTATCAAAATAGATTACAGAGAAGCTACAACAAGTACATTCTCCCTCAAAAAATTGAGATTGGTGATTTGGTTTTGAAAGAGAACTATAAGAACATAAATGATGAACATAAGAAGAAAGGTAAGTTTAAACCTAATTGGTTGGGACCATTTGATATCATGACAAACTATGGATAAGAGGCATATCGACTGGCTAAACCCATTGGTGAATAACTTTTAAAGCCCATGAATAACATGTACCTTAATAGATTCTATACATAAATAGATTCAAACCATAATCTATAAGAACCCTTATTTGGGGGAAACTTGTGCCAAATTCTTTTATTCTACCATTTTATACTACCTTAGATTGCTCTCACATGATCCCTATTACTTTCATGACTCTTGATAGTGAAATCTTTTGGATGATTGGTGCTCTGAACACATTTTATCCTATCATGGACCATCCGCTTTTGGACCATTATATTTGGAAACCATATTATTTGTTACATCTTTGGCTTATTATACCTTGAACACTTTTATTCCTTGACTATATATGATCCTAATTATGTCTCATTAGTATTATGAACACCTACAACACTATTTCTACAAAGTAGTTCAACCAAAATAGTATTTGTTAGCTTCTTCTATAGACAAGTGAAAAGAACATCTTCTCAACTTAGGATTTGCTTGACTAATGGTCATTTGGACTGATTTCATGTTGTACACTCTTTTATATTACATTTGCTACTCTTTATAGGCATTGGTGCCTTAATCACGATCCTTGTTCTTGTTGATTTATGAGCATGTGCCATTGTAACTAGATTTAGCTATTATTGAAACTATTGGTTAGTTCCCTAATCCATTGTTTATATCCATGATTGTCATTGTAGTTGGCTTAGCTATTTATTATAAATTATACTCTTGGATGAGCATCTCCTTGACTAGATAATCCCACTTTGTGCATATTTTATCCCAAAAACACTAAAAACATTGGAAATAATTTACAAATACCAAAAACATTAGATAAATAATCCATAAAAGAATAAAATATTTTATTATGATTTTATGCATTTTTATCCTCACACTCTTGCAATTTTACAAGCATTTTATCCTACTGATTTTATGTTGTGTGAGTCAACTTGTTCCATGCACTTGCTATTTTGCAAGATCATTCTCATTCATCCCACCACCTTGCCATTTTGCAAGACCAGTATCATTTTTCAAATATTACCTTTTATTATGCAACATTAATAATACATTATATTCACCATCTTTTTATTATATCCCACTTCTTGAGAGAACTACTTTTGGCCTGAAGTTATGGTTGGAATATGCATCCATGGAACTATGTAGGAAACATCCACTTGTCTTTTACATCTAGATTTAGATCAAGCAACCCCTTCCTTTTCTTCTCTTCCCCCGTTTATTCTATCATTATTCCTCTTTAATTAGGAAACAACTCTTGTGTCATTGTTCTTTATTACGTTGTGGTGGAAATTAATGCCTCTACCACATGTGTATGAACAATTATGTTTAAACTGTACTAACTTAGTTTTTATTTGTGTGTGTTTATTTGTATTTTATTGGTGCTTTCTTGGTATTTTATTGTGATTTTGCACATATCATTTTATTTATTCTCATTTTCTCTTTTTATTACTTCGTATCTGGGCTTGGTCTTGTGTTTCCCTATATATTTTTGCTTATCTCTTTTGTGCTTCAGAACATCTTGATGATTCACATGGATCTTGATTATTTATAGCTTGATCTCATGTTATTAAGTTGTTCATGGACCTTTTTATTTATTTTATTGTTTTTGGTATCTTGTTTTTCTATTTGATTTTACTTTTCTCTTTTATGTTCAAGAACATCTTGATGGACCATATAGATCTTGATTATTCATATCTTGATCCTATATTGTTTAGATGTTCTTGATTTTTGTTTTTAAACATTATTTTTCCTCATTAAGTATTAATTGTTCATATCTCAATTTTAAGTTAGTTTCATTTATTTTTATCTTTATTTGTCTTTGCATTTTTTTAAATTTAAATAGCTGTAACTCTGGTTCTAGTCATTATTTACCATTTTCCTTAGTTATGAGTATTCACATTTGAACTGGCTTCATGTAATTGGAATATTATGTCATTCTAAGTTATTCATACTTATTATGCCTAATTTATTTTTCTGTAGCAAGCACTTTATGCTCTCTAGTTTCAAATTCTTAACATCAACACCACTCTAATGAATAGTTCTCAAGAACACTATGCATAATCTAGGCTCATGATATGAAAATAGTCATCTAGGTATCATGCATTTTAGCACTTGAATCTATGCTAGACATGCATATCTTTTCATACATTGTGATTTTAATCAATTTTTGGTCAATTTTCATCATCCCTCATTCCATTGTCTTCCATTTTTGGGTGAACTACATTGACATGAATTTTATGTTGGAACATGTGTCCATGGAACTATGTAGGCAACATCCATTTATTTTGTACATCTGGAGTTAGCTCAACTACCTCCCTTCTTATTTTCATCTCTTTCATCACTTTGTGCATTCTCATATGCTTGGTTTCTTATGGCTTTCCAATCCATTCAACCATTACATATACATTTGTGCCCACTCACTTTAATCTATGACATAGGTTATCTCCTTAAGCTATTTTTCTTTCCAATTACCCATGTTAGGGCACAACATCTTCACAATGTTTAAATCAAATCAGACCTAAAGGGATAAACCATTATTTATTTTTTATTAATGCTCAAAATTATCCCTACTAGGGCATAACTATCTTATCATGATCAAAATTGATCTAATTGGGAACTTCTTATTATCTCTTTATGGAGACCAATCTCTCCACACTTTTGCCCATAATGGCAATGTTTTAGTGTGCAACTTATCTCAGGATTGATCAATATTGTGAATTCTTATCTTGCACTCTCAAATTGGGTGTGTTCAAAAGTGTGTCACTTATATGTGTGGATTGAATCCTTTCCCTTCCCCTATATTTGGGGCCCATAATACCTCTAGTTAAATTTTGATCATTGATGGTAACCACATGTGTAATCATTAGCTTATCTAGATATGATGTATTATATGGGTTAATCTCTCACTTTCTCTCTATTTTTAAGAATCCATCCTTCTTTTTCATCTTAGTATATCCTCTCGAGGGGGCATCATGGGTCATTTCCAATTTTTTCTTGAAAACTCTTTTCTTTGAAAAGACATTGCTTTGCCTGAATATCTCGCTACACCTTCTCAAATAGGGGGAAAATGTAGACATCCAATTTTTAAAACCATTTATGTTTAAATTATCAATCTTAAGTCAAAGTCCATAAAATTATCTAAATGGTTTGATCTTGTCATTTACAAGTCCCAATTTAAGCCAAAATGTCCCTAAATGGGGCAATGCATTTTATGTGATTCTTAAATTTGATGAATTCATTTTGATTCAAAATGATGATTTCACCTTTTTGTGCTCTGGATCACTCTTTTCTTCTAATTCATTAGCACATGAAACATACCTTTATTATTTTGTGTTGGAAACATCCTAAATGGTAATATGGTTCCAAAACATCTAATATCACCTTCAAATTCTTTCCAAGTAAAATTACAACCCAATAATATGACTTTTTGACCATTTTGATTCATTGAGGGACAATTTCCAAATAACTACTCAAATGTTGATTAATCTTGTTTAAGGCTAATTAATTCAAATCAAGATCTTAAGTGGATTTTCCAAAGAGGTTATTGAATATTTATTTTTGGAAAATGATTTATATTAACTACATCACCTAATGACATCATTTCTTAGAATGGCATCCCTAGGCCATAAATGTATAAAATATCTAAATAATGGCCTCCCATGCCTCATTAATGCTTCCCATTCATCATCAATTCCCATTCTTCCCAAATAATTATAAGGGAATTTATTTATTTTATCCTCCAAAATTGAATGGATTCTTGGCCACACATCTTGATCTCAATATGGACAGTCACAATTCATTTTGATCAATCTCAAGAATATATAAATAAAGAGGTCATGAGCATCATGTTTAATCTCAAGTATTGTAATTTTATAATTATAAAATATATTCACAATTAATTTGTGTTTTGATTATTTTATTATTCATATTTTGATTAGCTTCATTTGATAGGCAATTAGATAGTTTCAATATCATGAGACTAGGTTTTGTGGAGTGTTCTTGAGACATTGGAGGAGTTTTCCACCATTGTTGATGAATACAAGGATGATTTGTCAAGGAGATAACATGTTTGGAGCTTTTATTGGATGATATAATCAATTTGGGAAGGTAACTAGTGTTAATTTCTTTCATTTTGTTCTTCATGGTCATTAGCAACCCCTACTTGAATTATTTAGCTTGATGTGTTTAACTCTTTGGGAATTTTTATTTGATTTCTTAGACTAATGATTGACTAATAATTTACTGTAATCCACTCTATAGTGGAAATATAATTGTGTAAAATAATAGTAGCCTACTCCTATCCATTGGGAAATAGATTCATCTATGTATATATTATACAAGAAATTGCCTCTGAGACCACACCAAAAAATAGAAAAAAACACACACACAATGGAAGCAAAGACAAACACCTATCATATTATGTATAAGAACTCAAATAATTAAGGTGAAATACAACTTGCCATTCTTTAACCAGGGTCAAATATGGTAACTCTTGCATCCTTGTTTCTCTATGAAAGTAATCTATCATGTGAAGCATGCTTCTCAACAAACACTTGCTTATGTGGATGGTCAAAGGACTTACCATCCTTAGGTCTAATTATATCTACAATTTTTATACTTTGAGATCTAAAGGATGTTCTATTTTTCATTCCAATAATATTATTTGAGCTTGAAACTTTATGGACTTATATCATATTCACATGTAATTCCTCAAACTATAGATTAGGAGTGATCACAGTTCCTTCAAATTTGTTTTTTCTTGGACATGATGTTCTGGATGTATGAGATCATGAAGCATGTTATTTTTTTTATTCAAAACTTTTGAGAGTGACTAAACCTTAGGTTGAGGTTTTGAATACTCTTTAATGACAAAATATTCTACCTTGGTCTCATTCAGTTCTTTTATGGCTATAGCTATTTTAGTAGTAGTTTGACATACACTTTCATGTTTATCAAAACATTCAATAACTTGCTTGTTAGGTTCACCAAAAACCTTATCATCAGATTAATAATTCTTAAGAAGAGAGTTAGACATACTCAAATACTCAAACTCTTGACTTATGGCATATAGACTTTGCCATATCTCATCTTCCTCTTCATGACTATCGTCTTCAAGGAGTCCTCCATCAAGTGAAGGTAAAATGACATTATTCTTATCATCATATTGATATATCATGATTTGAAAACTATCATCATTTTACATATGGATAAGGTAATTTTCCTTAGATACTTGGTTAAAATAATGTTCAATTCTTACATTATATTATTCATATGCTCCCCCACAGATGATGTATGCGCCAAGATCAATTTGCTCAAAGTAAGTGTATGGATCATATCCATAAGTATCTACAACATACTCATCTAGGAATATATTATATATTCCATTAATATTAGAAGATGTTCCACCATCAAAAATAGATTCTTTTTTATCATTGATGACATAATTCATATTAGAACTTGCTTCTACATAGGGCTCAATGTGAAAATTACCTAGTGGTTGAGTTCCAAAGGTTACCTTTTCTCCATGCCTTCTCCTGAAGGCCAAAAAAACCAATCAACTAAGAATTATCCTTCTATCTTGGTTTTAAAATACCTTGAGAGGTAGATATCAAAGTGAGTAGTCAGGTTAACAACCATAATATCTTGAAGAATAGGGAAGCTAGGATAATCATCAAGGAAAACTTTTAGGATTTTGACCAGTTCTACTAACTTAGTAGGTATCCCATCAATTTTAATCACCCCTTTACTATATGGTTCATAATTTAGACCCAATTTATCATCTACAACCTTGGGCATCACTGAAGTACTAGCTCCACTATCTACTATGCAGTTGTGAACAAGTTTATCTCCCATAATGAGAGTGAGGTATAAGTGTGGAGGATTATTAGATTTAGAAGAGGGTTTCATAATGTGATTAAGATAATTGGTGAGGGAAAAATTACCATGATTTTATGGTTTAAGTATAAAATGAATTATGGACAACTACTCTTGAAGGATTTCCTTTTGATTGGGCATGTGAAGCACATCTCAAAGAGAAATACTAGATTTGGCATTCTTCAAAGAGTTAAAAATTTTCAAAATAGGATTAATCACATTTTATTGAGTCCTTAAAGGTAAATAAGTGTTTGTATATTGAGAAATTAGAGCATTTAGAGAAACCCTTCCAACATTCTGACTTGAAGAAGGTGAAGAAGTGATGGGGACTACCATACTTATAGTCACACTTTAATGCATTATAAGAGGTATTTAAATTTGTATAAACACCATGGGAATCTCCCAAGGCCTTATTATTTTATATATTACTTTATGAAACTAAATAATTTTAATTAAGGACATAAGTATCTTCAACTATAAAATCTATAAGGTTTACCTTTCGAGGATACCATCCTTCATTTGCTTACATAAGAACTTCATCTTCTACTGATTGTTAAGGAGTAACCCTCCTTGGGACATTACATATTTCTCTTCACATTCATTGGCATCCATAAATTTCCCTTTCTTCAATTTCTCTCCTTGCACCAAGTTACTATGCACTAGTACCATTGCTCTTGTGTTGGAGGTGGAAGTCAGATTGTATGCATTGGTAATACTATTGAATTTAGGATGCCCTTAACCTCTACCCTAACCATATTGATAAGGTGGTAACCTATATAATTATTGAGAATAGGGATATGGGTTTTGATGCACACCATGATGTATATTTTCTTTCCTAAGTTGAGCTTCTAATAACTAGATTCTTGCATCTTTATCAATAGCATATTCTTCCTTCTTATGGGTAGCTCTAGACTTAGTATTTGCATTAGGAATTTGAGTAACACTTGGGGACTAAGAAGAGATATTTAATATTAGATACATATAATAATTTGGAGGTAGCTTTCCATCTTGTATTAGGCCATTATCAGCTCTAATGGCAAGGTCATATGCTTTAGGTAAGGTGTAACCACCCATGGACTACACCATTGTGGCTATGTTAGTTCTAATAGCCTTATATATGTAGGAAACATAAATATATTAGGTAGTCTCATGGGAGGAGGTAGCCTATGCTAAATATTTTATAATATCTCATTAAAATCATGCATTGTCTCTTTAGGTTATCTTTGATTCACATTGAGTTTTTGGCTAAGTGATGTAGGATCACTTTTGTCTTCAAACCTTGATGTCAAAAACTCTCTAAAATCATCCCAAGTTGTAATACAACCTCTAGGAAAATTCCTATACCAGTCAAGTGTTTTTCCTCTAAGGAACATGATAAGGATTCTAATGGAAATATTGATTTTAATGACACTGAAAAATATAGAATTTTGAGTTGTCCCTAATATGCTTACTAGGAGTGACATGACCTTCACTATTTAATGTGGGGGAATTTTGGTAGCATTAGGGGTATATCATCATATGCATTAAGATGGATGGGATTTTTAGTGTTAAAGGATAGGAAGGCATGATACATATCCATTTTTTCCTCAAGTTATTCTTAACTCTCTTGATCTTATTTTCTTTTAAAGCCCTCTTATTCTTCAAAGGTGAAAATAGACTAAGGATGTTGAACTTCAAGAGAAAATTTAGGATGAGGGGGTGGTTTTATTGGATTGAAAACTCTAATATAAGATGACCTAGTAAATACCATGAAGTATGAATATATTTACTGATAAAAAAATGTCTAAAACCATATATTACCTTGAATGGAGTCACCAAATTTTGAGTAAAACAACATATGTAGTTGTGATGTTGTTAATACCAGCATTCACCTTGATAAGATATCTTCTAGATAATGGTCCCATCGACCATGCTAGAACTATTTTCACCAAATATTTCACCCTATAATTGGTTTTTAAAGCATACTCTAATATTTTTTTAAAAAATTTAATACCTCTAGGCCTATGGGTTACCTATGGTAGAGGTAAACCTCTAGGTTTAAGGGCTAACTCCCTAGATTGATCCTTAAGTGCTTATCATCTAGACTAACTAATTGATTAGATGAAAAGGGATGTAAACATAAATTAAATTAATATAATATAAGGTATTGATACACCAAAAATATCTCCACGTGACTACTATATAATTTCACTAAGAATCATGACTCACAACACTAGCTTTGAAATTTTGAATTGCTCTAACATTAGCATTTCAAATAAGGAGGTGATATCCATGGAATTAATCAAGGTGAGTAAACCAAAGGTCATTTTTAGACACTAATAATATTTATAACACTTTAAGATATACTAATGCACATGATAACAGTTCATGTGACCTATTAGAGTGAAAACAACTTGCATCAAACATAGAAGGATTGAGAGAAAGAAAGGATAAATATCAATCACTTGACCTTTCATTTATAAATCACTTCACATACTTAGATAAGATATTTTATGAAATCAAAAATATACTGCATATTTTATTTCAAAGGAAAAGTGCAATATCAAACTAGTAAGGCTTCACCATACCAGGTGTGGAATTCTAATACAAGAGCTAAAATAGCTTGCATTTATAGAATGCATGAGAGGAGAGAGAGAAGAGAAGTTCAAGGGTCATAATTCCACATTAAAAGGAATGAAAAAAAGTTAAATTGTATAATAATGAAGTGAGGAATATATGTCTATAATGTCTTCTTGGATAAGTGTCCATTTAAAGCATAAAACTCTCCAAACCTGGCATAAGGGTCTTCAACTACCTTCTTGAAAATTGCCATCATGATGAGGCATATTTTGACTAATCAAAACTTGAAAATGGAGAGTTGACACATGTGAAATATCTTGGGTGAGGTTATAATAATTCCATAATATTCATCATATGTGTCTTTAATTCATATCCTTCTTTTGGACACTTGTACTTACCATCTACAATCATTCATTGGTCTTTTAGGCCTCCTTCACATTTATCACCCAAGTGACCTTTATTTACTAAATAAAATTAATTTAAGGGGTGATATGACACCTATACAATACCAATATTCCTTTCATTCCAATATTTATACCTTTAAAAGGTCCAAAAACCAACTTCTCATTCTCTCACTTGGTAATCACTCTCCATTTCCACTATTTATCAAAGACTGCATGAGATGAATGAGTTAGTGGAGATTATTTTATTATGGAATAAGGTGATAAATGGACATATTGGATTATTAAAATTCCAAATTTACCTCATCAAATTATTATCACACTTTTAAATCTCCTCTACACTTACAAAACACATAAAAACCTATAAAAACCCCTATTTTCACCCTATCTGTACAATTAGGGTATAAACCAATTTGATGGTAAGGATAATGGGATAGTATTAAATAGGTTAAAAACACTTTATAGGTCAAACTAATCCCTCTAAGTTCATATTCATATGTATTTCCTTCTTTAGTTCAAAACCAAGGGTTTAGGAGGGTTTTCGAGGGTTTGGACTCTTAAAGATTGTTCATAGAATAATGACATCCAAATTCCCAAAAAATTCCAAAATTTTCAATATTAGGACCATTCTCAATTTCCATATAGGTGTGAGCTCTTAAATATAGCTTATCAAGCTTTTGAGTGAATTTTAGACAACCATGTCATGCTTTTAGGCCAAAATGATTAACCTATGTAGTTTATATGAAAAAAGGCTATTGGATAATTTATAAATTTCATTAAAGGTCATCAAAAGGACTATAGAGTTCATATTTCCTTATAAGTGAAGGTGGACCTCATTAGGGTATAGGTCTAGTCTAGGCCCAATAGGCCTAACTATGCTCTAGTTACCCATAACCACATTTGAGTGGTTTATAAATTTAGGGTCTCCTCCATAATTTTTCATTCTCAAAAAACATTTCAAATTTTTCCTTAGTGTTTTAAAAAATCCCAACACAACCTCTTGCCACCTTCTCACCAAGACTGCAGTCTATACTAGGGTGTGCCCTCTCTCTAAGACAAAACAAAGGTAAATTATCATATATTATCAAAACAATGAGGATATTATGTGTTATATTAGGTCATTAGGAACTTATACACCAAATATCAGGGATGGATCACTTTTTTATCATCCACAAACTAACAAACTTGAAGATAGACTTGTATGATAGTGATTATGCAGGGACTTTAAATCATGATTGTAGGTTGAAGGTTGAAATTTATTTTTTTAACCTATTTACTTTCCATAATCACCATGTTATATTTTTAATCAAAATGACTAAGATGGGTGGTGAATCATTCTTCAAAAACTTTCTTATCTATCTCACTTAATCAATCATAAAACATTCAAACAAGCATGTAGATCTTGTTAGGCACACAATAACACATAAAATATGTTGTAAAACCTAAAGGGGAATAAAAACCATTGATATATAAAAATTTAATAAATTAATATAATAAAAACACAAAATTTAGTGAAGCACCCACTTCACATGGAGCACCAAGCCCAACTAGCTAAGCACCAACTCAGCTAGGCTTTAACAAGCACCCACTTACAAGGAGGGACCGACCCCCTAGATGAATAAAAAAAATCAAACACATAATATATTTGATAAAATTTAATAAACCTTATTACTTAACCAATTTTTGATAGACACTCCTTTAGCTCTTCACCTTCTTATCCCTCTCAATCTACCTTCTAGACTTCTTCGCTCAAATAGGTATCTTTAAGACTGGTTAGGTCATATGACCTTAAATTTTATACAAAAAACATATGTTGAATATTAATAATAGATCCTATACACTCATTTTATATTATACAATAACTCCTCTACAATATGTTATTTTATTCACTTCCTCTATTCTCACACACATAGGCCTAAAACTACCTTAAATTTATATAAGTCTCTTATTCATATCCTTCTTGATCGACAAAACACCCTTAACCTCTTAGTTCAACATGTAATAGATATTAATAAATATCATAATCATTAATAAAATTTTATTTTAGTCCCTTTAGGTCTACCATATCTCATTTAGGCCTCATTTCATCTTTAGGTCTCATAGAGACCTAATCCCATTAGGTCTACTTTAGAATATGTTACTCTTTGCCTTCCTTAGAGAAAATTTAAACACCTAAAATTTAAATAAAATGTCTTATTTCACTCAAATATACCCCTAATAATATCATCTAATATATATAAAACCATTTATCATTAACCACCACTTGAAGCATGCCATTAGCATTGTTCACAATTAGGCCTATCCATACCCAAAAAGTATATCTTGAACAACTAAAGCATAAACATAATTTTGCCAAAAAATCATAAAAATAGATAAAATATACAAAATATAAATTATCTCAAGGTCATCACCATATTATTTATACTTTAAAACTCATGACAAAGGACTCAAAGCTTTCTTTGTAAAATGCTTACTCTAAACTGCCAACAAGTCTCAACCAATAGTCATGGAAACTTGAACTTATGAAACATAAAAGAACAAAATAAATGAATTAAAATGAATTAAAATAATCCTAAAAATACTAAAAAAAAAACTGTCAATAAAATATCATAATATATAATGGAAACTATTAGTCTTGCAAACCAATCTGTTGACCTCTCTCTCAGACCTTACTCAGCTAGACAAGCCATTTTGGCTTCCATGTTTCAACCTCTTACACTAAATTCATATATTTTTAAAATAATGGATATGACATAAAATTAACAATAAAAATATCCATGCACTTATATCCATCACCTCAGAGCATAGAGCCTCAAAATCATCACTGTAACTTGCTTACCTAGAACTACCAATTTGCCTTGAAGACTAGTCATGGTGATAATGACCTTAAAACATTTGTATGACCACTTAAAAATAATCCTAATTCATTTATATTATATTATGTTATATTTATACCTTTCTAAAATATAAATATAACATTTATAAATGGAAATATTAGTCTTGTAGACCAATCTCATAACTTTACACCTTCATTGTCTCATCTGCTCTAGACAAGTCAACTTATGAACAACATTTTCATCATATTCACTAACCTGTAAAACTTATATCTAAAATTAATGTCTTAAAATTATTTAAAAATGTCTCCATGCAATTTTATTCATCCTTATTCCATGATAACACATCCCTAATCAACTTCACACTTTGACTTAGGTTTTTCATTGTTTGCACCATTAGGCCTATTAGTGATAGGTTATCTTGGATGACTAGTTTACCACCCCTAAGGGATAAAACCTATCCATAAACCACCATTCACATAAACTAAAATTATTTAACTTTTTCCTCCATCTATTTAAAAAAATTGACTTGGTTAACTCTGAATGTTACAACAATTTTTTTAAAAATAAGGCCTTTTTTGTAGGGTCTACTCACTCACCTAAAGACTCAATCACACTTGGATATACCTAGGAGAGTTTACTAGAACCCCAAATCACTTATCTATACATTTTAGAAAATTTTTGGATATTTTTAACAAGATATTTCACATCGGAGCATTTTTAGGGTTTTAGAGAGGGTTAACACTATTTCTGGTGTTAATAATTGTTCATAAAGGATTACCCCTCATTTACAAAACTAATGAATAGAGATATTATATATGTACCTAACAAATCTCTCCTTAATATCTTAGGTTCCCATGTAGATTTTATAGGTGCCAATGAACATGTGAAAGTCCTTATGTTTGCATGCCTTCATTTTATGTACTTGAGAGACCTCAAAACCACTTTTCATGCCTTTTCTTGTCAACCATGACCTAAAAATTTATGAATATGCTTAAAATTACTTGAATTAAATTTATAAATTTTCACATATTCACATATTTCTTGGAAAATAATATTGATACATCATTAGGCCATGTTCTCAGCATCTTGCTTTACTACACCCAAGTCTTCACACCTCAATAGGTCTTTAACTAACATTCAAACCTATTTCCATGTGCTATCCACCTCACTTACATGCTCACACAGCATATCACATGATAAAACAATAATTTACATCCTTCACAAGATATGATAATGGATCATGATGCCTCATTAGGCCAATCAGGGTCTATAAGTAGTCTAGTTACAAAATTGGACTTAAGGTCTTACCCCTGTAGGCTCACCTTTAACCTCTCTTGACTGATCCAATGCCTCATATGCATGATAAATCAACCATATACAACCTATTATGCCTCTTTAAATCCATATCACTAGGACACCATACTCAAACCTTCTCATTGAGTCTAGACTAGGCTTCTGAAGACACCTTATACTCAAGAACTAATACTCAAACATTCTTTACTTGACCTGGACCTTGACATCAATCTCAAAATAATAATTATGATTCCTTAAAATTATCTCTTTTCATATGGATTCCTTGTCACATAAATGACATAATTTCATAAATAATATACCACTCACCATGTATCTTCACCAAATGTACTTTGACATCAATGACAACATTTCTCAATAAATTCCCCCTTTGACATTTATGGCAAAACATTATTCAGTTTGATCACTCTCATCTCCTTTCTTGAATTTTATCCACATTTGACATTAATGACAAAGGTATTCCACAATTGTCATCTAAAATCACATCTTCTTTTCAATAAAATTTCAACACACATAATATGAAGCATTAAGGTAAAATTCTCCCCCTTACTCCATACATACATCTTTCAAATGAACTCAGATTACAATACCACTTCTCAAAATACATCAAGCTTATTTAACAACCTCAATATACCCCCCTCAAACCAAGCATATACCATAATTTTTCTAATTGAATAGTGTCTCCAGGAATCTTAATGGAACCACCTCTTTCAATAGATCACTAAAACAACACAAGTTCAGGAGATTCCTAGATCTCCATGCTCTCAAAATATTGAATATCATTTAGTATCATTTTAGGCTTGATTTGAATTATAGGCTTGACCTCTACATCAATTATTTGATCATCAATATGAGATGATAACAAACATTCTTGAATTAATTTCTAATTTGAGGTATGCTCTACTAAAGTAAATAGTCCACTTGAGATTGTACACTAATCATGACTCATCTTTACTATCTTTGGTTTCCATGTATTCATTTCCTTTTTTATTTCACTCTATTGGATTCAAACATACTATTTTGACTTGATGACATTCTAACTTTATTATAATATAATCTTACAATATGTCTTACATTATGACAACTGTAGCAATATGTAGACACCTAAAAGTGACCACCAATGACCTCTAACTAGGATTTTGACCAATTATTATCAAAATGCAAAATTTGGACTAAAAAAATAAAACACATTAAATGAATTGAAATTTTTATATTCAAGTGTCAATTTTAGCCAATGTATCCCTAAATGGGGCCTTGCATTTTATGAAACAACTAACTTTGATTAGATCATTCTGAGTTAAAATGACATTTTCACACCTAGGTACTCTAGATTGATATTTTCTACCAAATTTATTACATAAGACACATGCCTTTGTTATTTTTTGTTGGAAATCATCTTGAATGGGATAATAGATCCAACACATCTAACATAGTATCCTAATTCCAATCCAGTCAAATTTTGAGCCAATAATATGACATTTTGACTAATTTGATTAATTTGAGAACCAATTGCCAAGATTTACACCAAAAGAGGCTAATCATGTTTAATACTAATTAATTTTAATCATGAACCTAATTAATAATTCCATGTAACTTGTTGAATATTTCTTTTTGGAAATTTATTTTGAGTAACTACATCATCAAATGACATCATTTCTTGGAAAGACATCCCTAGGCCATAAATGCATAAAATATCAAGATTAAGCCCTCCCAAGACTCATTAATACCTTCCATGAATTTTTAATGAATCTCTATCCCAAATATTTATGAGGGAATTTATTGAATTTGGCCTTTGAAATTGAATAGATTCTTAGCCACACATCTCCATCTTGAGATGGATAGTTCAGGTTCATTCTAGTTATTTGCAAAAATCTATAAATAGGAAGCCTTTCCCATTGATTTTTAAGATATAATAATACAAATTTATCATTCCTAAATAGATTAAAACCACATCTTGATGTAGTGTTATTATTCCCAAATATTGAGCCAAATCCATCACAAGCCAAAGGTGTTAAGAGGAGATGAAGGTAGCCACACTCTATTGATGAAGATCTCTTGAAGCACAAGATGAATAAACCAAAGAAGCATCCTTTTGGAGTAATCAAGGATTTGGTAAGAAATTTGTGTTTTGTGTTCATATTTCTCATTTATTTCCATTTCTATTTATGTTTTCAAGTGGTTTTCCCTCACTAAACTCCCCTAGTGACTAGGCCTAGAGATGTTATGCTAGTTAGTGTATTTATTTCATTTTGTTTTCATTTTGGAACTAACATGATACTAACCATCCTCTCTTGAGTCAAATTACACCTTATACATACCATTTTATTGATTTGAATTGTGACTCCTTCCATAGTCCCATGAGTACTCATTCTTAGAGGGTCTTTTACACTCTCTTTCTCTATCACCAAATTGACTGCATAGAAAACAATAACTATTGAATGAATTATCATACATAATAACACTAGGTTGTCTAATTGGTTTCTTTATGTTGACTTTATCATCTTTAATGTCATTTTACTTGAATTTAGTTACCTCTTTTGGTTTTATTTGAAACAAAGTCCTATCTTATCACTTGCATATTTTACTACCCAAGATATCATCTAGAGCCTCAGTGCTCTTTTCAAACATCACAAAGGTATTCAGCTTTATATATGATTGATACAACTTAGATTTCAAGGATTCCACTTAATTTTTATACCTAGTTTAATCTTATTTTTTATCTTTTAGGTTTGCATTGACTATCTCCATCTATGATTCAATCTGATTGATGATCTCATCATATTCCTTGGAAGTGTTACTCATTCTCTCCTCAAACAAGTCAATTTGTTCTTCATAGTCCTTAACTAATGATATTAGTTTGTGATTATTTATTATTTGTAATTTCAACTCCTCTAGGATACTTATTATTTCTTCCTCAAGGTTTACTTCAGCTTCTTCTTTATATGATTCTAAATCAACTATAAGGCCTTTCCCATTTGAGAAATACTCATTATCTAATTCTATGGCCATAAATAAGGTTTCATTTTTATCATGTTTAGGTTCATTAATAACATCATCACTATAAAATTTTCTTGAGTCACATACATCAAATGAATTATCTTGTTTTGTATAGAATGTTTTCTTGTTTTTTAATGACCCTTTCCTACCTTCATTCTTCTTAAAATATCTCTTGTTCTTATCAGGATTATAGACCTTCCTATCATCTCCATGATGTTCATATTGTTCCTGATCATGATTAACCTTATCCTTGTTAGGACACTTAGATGCAAGGTGACCAATCTTAACATAGTTAAAATAATTTAAGGGTAACTTACCCTTGTACTTACCTGAGCTAAACCTCAATTTCCTTGTAAACATGGATATCAATTGATCATCATCAACATTTTGACATTATTCATCCTTTTAATTCTTATATTTTTGACTTATTTTCAAATTTTAAATTTTTTTCCTTCTTGGGAGGTCTTCTTTCATTAGTTCTCATCTCATAGGTAGTCAAAATGCCATGAAGCCCATCCATTTCAAACTTGTCCAAATCTTGCATCTCTTTTACTATAGACACCTTAGAGCAAAACTTAGGATTTATTAATATCAACACCTTTTGAACAAATTTGTATTATTTCACTTATTCTCCCAATCCTATAATAACATTAACAACTTCATCAACCTTCAACAAGTAAGATGTAATGGTTTAATCTTCAATCATCTTTAGGATTTCAAACTATTTTCAGTGGGTTTGCAACTTAGACATATTCACCTCAGTGTCTCCTTCATAGATAGTCTTAAATTTTTCCCATAATTATTTAGTAGATACACATTACATTAATTTCACAAGATCTACCTATGATAGGCCATAAAGAATGGTATTCATTTCTTTGGATTTGTTTTCAGTAGCCTTCTTACCTACTGCATCATTTGGTGGAATAAAAGGAGCATTATAGACATCCATAAAATAATTATAAATATCATGAACTTGAGACATCAAATATATCTTCATCCTAATGTTCTATAATAAATTATTAGATCCATTGAATAATGGATCCTTACTAGTAGATAAATCACCTTGAGCTTGCTAACTAGCCATCCTTGCTTTTAAGATCTCTTTTAGGATTTTAAACCTGATTCAAAGGACCAATATCTGATACCAAATGTTGGAATAAAAATTATCAAGATGGGGTGAATAAATATTCAAAAAAATTCATATCAATCTCACTTAATAAATCATAAAATAAGCATGTATATCTTGCAAGCATAAACACCTATCTACATAAGCATGAAACATAAGAACACATCACATATGTGGGAAACACTAAAGGGGAAGAAAAAATAATAATATATATAAATATACTATAGTCATATAATACAAACACCAAATTTAGTGAACCACCCACTTCACATGGAGCACCAACCCAAACTAGCTAAGTACCAACTCAGCTAGGCTTTAGCAAGCACCCACTTGAAAGGAGGCACCAACCCCTAAATGAATCAAAAATAAATAATCCACATAATATATTTTATTACCTTTAGGATACCATATTTATAAACCAATTTATGATGACCACTCCTTCATCTCTTCATACTCTTAGGCCTCTCAAATTGCCTTCTAGCCGTATTCACTCAAATAAGTCTCTTCAAGATTAATTAGGTCATATGATCTTAAATTTCATACATATAACCTCTATAAAGTATTTATCATAGATAATATAAACTCATATTATGGTATATAATAACTCCTTATTCTCTACAATATTTTATTTTATTTATTTCCTCTATTCTCACACACATAGGTCTAAAACCGCCTTGTATTTATACAAGTCTCTTGTTCATATCCTTCTTGGTTTGCCAAACACCCTTACCCTCTTATTTTCAGACATGTAATATATATTAATATATATCATAATAATTAATAAAATTTAATTTGAGTCCCTTTAGGTCTACCATATCTCATTTAGGCCTCATTTCATATTTAGGTCTCATGGAGACCTAATCCCATTAGGTCTACTTTAGAATATATTACTCTTTGACTTCCTTGGAACACATTAAAACACCTAAAATGATATTAAAATATCATATGTCACTAAAATATACCCATAATAATCTAATTTATGCTCCATAACAACTTTTATCTTCAACCACCACTTGAAGCATGCCATTAACATTGTTCACAATCAGGCATGTGCATACCCAAAAAGTCTCTCTTGAACAACTAAATTATAAACACAATTTTTACAAAAAAAACATGAAAAAAATTCACATATACATAATATTAATTACCTCAATTTCATCACCATATATTTTATACTTCACAACTCAAGACAAAAGAACTCAAACCCTTCTCTGTAAATGCTTACTTTGAACTGCCAACAAGACTCAAAACATAGTCATGAAAACTTGAACTTATGACACCTAAGAAAAAAATAAAGGACTTAAAATTTATAAAAAATTATCCAAAAAAATCCTTAAAATAACCTTGAACAAAAATATCATACTATCTAATGGAAACTATTGGTCTTGCAGACCAATTTATTGACCTTCTCTCTCTCAGATCTCACTTAGCTAGACAAGCCATTTTGGATTCTATGTTTCAACCTCTTAAAATAAATTATAAGATTTTAAAAATAATTTATATGACATAATATTCCCAAAAATTATATCCATGCACTTATATCCATCAAATTATAGCATAGAGCCTCAAACTCATCACTGCAACTTGCTTACTTAGAACTGACAGTTTGCCTTGAAGACCAATCATGGTGATAATGTCATTAAAACATATATATGACAATTTACAGAGACTAATTATGAATTTATATGATATTATATAATAATTATACCATTATTAGATATAAATATAACATTTTCAAATAGAAATATTATTCTTGTAGATTAATATCATAACTTTACACCTTCACTGTCTCATCTGCTCTAGACAGGTCAACTTATGAAAAACATTTTCATCATATTCACTAAGATAAAAAACTTATATCCAACATGAATATGTATTAAAATTATTTAAAAATTTATCCATGCAATTTGATTTATCCCTATTCCATGATAACACATCCCTAATCAACTTCTCACTTCTACCTAGGTTTCTCATTGTTTGCAACATTAAGTTTATTAGTGATAGATTATCTTAGATGAACGGCTTATCACACATAAGGGATATAACCTATATATAAACCACAATTTACATGAAATAAAAGTCTCAAAAATTTTCCTCCATCTATTTAGTAAATTTGACTTGGTCAACTCTGACTACTACATAAAATTTCTGAGAAACAATGCTTTTCTTATAGGGTCCACTCACTCACCTGAAGACTCAATCACACCTAGAGATACCTGGGAGAATTTAATACAACCTAAAATCTCTTATATATCCATTTTATACTATTATAGGCTGTTTTTAACAAGTTATTTCACATTGGGTCATTATTAGGGTTTTAGAGAGGGTTAACACTATTTCTAGTATTAATGATTGTTCATAAAAGACTTCCCCTACCCATGAGATCTTATTTTATAGTATTACCAATATTTAAAAAATTATTCTTGGAAATATTATCTAGTACCATTTCCTATATCTCCTTAATATCTTAGGTTCCCATGCAGAGGTTACATGTGTCAATAAACACCTAAAAGTCTTCGGGTTTGCATGCCTTCATTTTATGTACTCAACAGACCTCAAAACCACTTTTCATAAATTTTAATACAAATAATGACATAAACATCATTAATATGATTAAAAACTTTAATTACCTTTTTTAATTCTCACCTATTCACACATGCCTTATAAATTGATCTTGATACCTTATTAGGCCATGCTCTCACCATCTTGCTTTACTACACCTAAGTCTTCACACCTCATTAGTTCTTGAAATGACCTTTAAGCCTATTTCCATGTGATAAAAACATAAATTACATGATCAAACAACATATAACATGATAAAACACTACTTTAAATCCTTCATAGGCTATGACAATAGATCATGATGCCTCATTAGGCCAAGTAGGGTCTAGAAGTACTCTAGTTACATACTTGAGATTAATTAAGGTCTTAGCCTTGTAATCTCACCTTAAACATATCTTTAGTGACCCAATGTATCATATGCATACTAAAATAACCTTATACAACCTCTTATGCCTCTATGCATCCATCTCACTAGGCCACCATACTCAAACCTTCTCACTAAGTCTAGACTAAGCTTCTCAAGACACCTTGTACTCAAGAATTAGTACTAAAACATGCTTTAATTAACCTAAAACTTGAAATAGCCTTCAAAATAATAATTATGTTTCATTAAAATTATCTCTTGTCACATGGATTCCTTGTCACATTAGGTACACAAGCTCATACCTCAAAGACCACTTACCATGTATCTTCATCAAATGTACCTTGAATCAATGACACCAACCATGACATCAAATGACATCAGTGACAAAATTTATCAATAGTGATATGTTCATCACCACTATGATAGTGGTCTCAATCATTTTTACCCATCATACACCCAAACTACTTCTCCAAACTTCTTCATTTACTTACTTAGACTAGTCTACAGACTATGTTGATTGTAGGTGTATATTCTCAAGCAAATGAGATTATTATAAGATGTTGTGAATAGTTTGTTTCATGTCTAGGCTCTCCTTAAAGTATATAATCTCATCTCACACTTTTTAACTCAAATATGATGCCTAAATACTTGTCTTAACATTCAAACTACTTATTCTCATGTACTATCAGTCTATAGTCAACTATAGGTGCCATTTTGAGAACAAAAGGGGCCCCTATAGGTGTTCATCTATGTATGACCACTATGAAATCATCATTTTTTAACCTTATATAATAATTCCAAACCAAAAATTCACTATGACGTGATCTATGACACTAATATGTCAGTCCTGGATTGCAAGGTCATTAAGGCTTCAAGAGTTGTAGATTTTACTAAATGTCTGGAGTGTGAATTTACTTAAGATGTAAGCCTATCTACAAAATATTTTTCATGAAAAAATCCTTTCTTAGGTCTATACATTTCCCCTATGATTGGTATGCATGAGTTAAAACATAATACCTATCCATTCCTTAAGACACCCAAAAAAATATGACTTTTGTATATGTGCAAATACCTTATTCAAAGAAAATAAGGTAACCTATCTTTGTATGCAACTTTCTCAAACTAGGAGCTAAGATTAAAGTTTTTTTACCACTTAATGACTACAATTTTTTTAATATGACACTATCAATGATCATATACCTCAATTAAGGTCTAAATAAGTTTCAATACCTTCATCTCATCATCTTTATGTCTCTATTGGAGCACCTATAGGTGAACATCAAATTTAGGTTTATGTGCCAAAACAGACTCTCATGAACATCAAGTATCTTGGTGGTTTAACCAGGTTTATGATGAAGCATGAGGTAATTTGGATGTTCAAAGGTTCTAAACATCAATCACACATTTTTCCAAACATTCTCACACTATCTTGTAGGTGGATGTTGTAGGATTTCTTGATTATGTCATGTTTATGACTATGTGCATAATAAATTGGTTATCATAACCAATCTCTTAACATTTTTAATGGATAAATATTATTTACATAACCTTATAAACCTCTCAAAATATTGAAACATTCATGTATCATCATCAAGATGAGTTAAGGCTTTGGTCTCACCTAATTGTAGGTGACTGCTATAAAAAACTGAGTATTGGTCTCTTCACTCCACCAAGAACACTCCTTAGACCACACCTTCATTAGGAAAAATAAATTACATGATGTTATATGTTATAAACACCAAAGTTACTCCCTTGTTTTGAAGATCAATATGAAAATAATATTTGCAACAAGTGAGACATTGCTTGCAGGCTTTAATGTTGTCCCTCACTAGGAATATGATATGTTCATGCCAACTCCTTTTGATTCCAAACATGAAAACATGACTGAGAACCATGTGATAATAATGGTCATGTATTTATAGAAAATTTGAAATACTTTTTTTGTATAGACCAATCTAAACAGAGTAGAAAACTATAGGCCATGTGGATGTATAGGCAAAAAATAGTAGTAGACCTTATGAGAAATGGTTCATAGATCATAAAAAACCAATATTCTAAATATTACCATTGATTTGAATTAGACTCGAAGTATTATCATCCACCAAGTTAAATTAATCCAACTCACCTCCTTATATCCATACCAGACTGAAACTGGTTAACCATTTTTGCATGCAAATGAGAGTGATGCAAAGATAAAATGGTTTTATACCATTTTTGAGATAGTTAAAGATGATAAATAATGGAATTGAGTTGAGGGGACCTAAACAATCACTCTAAAGCCTTCCACATGTGCCAAATATTATACACAATCCATACAACTACCCAAAACCACATAAAACTACCACTTTTAAACTATTTTATTATTTTTGTAACACTTATATTTTGTCAATCTTAAAATAGTTCCTCTAACATATACTAACACATGGGATATTGAAATACACTTTGTAACACTTGTACTCTATGGGAAACTATAAAAGTCCGATAAATGACCCCAAAAGTGGCCATAAAATAACATATGACTATCTAAGACAAAATGACAAATCTAAATCATAATTTTGACCCTATTAAGACCATGGGACACATATAAGACCCTAAAGAACCCCTATATCAAGTTTTCAACTATAAGGGGTTGACCAATTTTACTTATGGTCAAATTAGTCAATAATACTCACTAATTCAATCAAAACCAATGAAGGGAAATCAAATAAGGTAATTAAACCTCATCCCTTCTACATTTATTTGAGAATTGGTAACTCCTTAGTACACAACTTCATGGTGGATAGTGGGGCAAACACTTCAATGATGCCTAAATCAATAGAAGATCAACTTGGCTTGAAATATGAAGCCCTTTATAAAAGGGTATTATAGATTGATTGATCTTATACTAAACCATCTAGTATTATCAGAGGTTTGAATATAACCCTCCATGCTTGTCCTAATGTTTTAGTACACCATGATGTGTTTTTTCTAGAGTTACCACCCCATTTTGCTATATGTCTATCTAGAGACTTCACCACCAAAATTGGGGATTACCTATAAATAGATTAGTCCTATATATAATTTGGATAAGGTACAGAACCAAGGTGTCCATTAAGGATGAACCAAGCAACCTAAATATCAACTTCAAAATTCTTGATGAGGAAGACCACCCTATTGGTCAAGATCTAGATACTCATGTTGAGGTGATAAATGATGTCTTCTTGGATGAGTTATGGAATTAGATTAAAAAACTTGACCCTTTGGGATGAATTAAAGAGACAACTATGGGATTCTAATGCTTTCAAAAAGAGAATGAGTTTATACCATCCCTTATTAGGCCACAAGAGGAGACTTATGGAATCTAGAAAATTTTCTTTGATGGATCAAAGAGAAAACATGGAGTAGGGTCAGGTGTTATTATGGTCTCTCCTTATAATTAAATGTACTATTCAGCTTATAAGCTTTAATTTAGTTGTTCTTAATATATAGCTAAATATGAAGGCCTTATTCATGGCCTCTAATGGGCTAGAAAGAGGAAAATCAAGAAAATAAAGGTATATAGAGATAGTGAATGCATTGGAAATTAGGTAAGAAGCCAAAATAAATCCAAGAACCCCTTGATGAAGTCTTACAAGCATAGGGTGTGGGATATATTGGAGGATTTTGAAGCCTTTAACATCCAAAGTATGCCTAGAGAGAGAAACAAGCATGCAGATATATTTGCATTAGTGGGGGGTAGTTTGATATACTAGTTGAGTTGAGTAAATTAAAAAATCAATCACATGTTAAGGTGGTTACAAGACCATCCATTCATGGTAATGAATTTGATTGGTATGGTTTTTTATAATGAAAAATAGATTGTCTACTTCTTGCAACAAGAGGCTAAATTTTCATCTTCAAATTATAATAAGTTACAAAATCAATATGGAGATTAGATTCTCCAATTGAAATAAAAAAACTACCTAAGGGTCTGGTCACCCTTGAGATCATATTTCATGCAAGATATTTTATGAGGAAGGACAAGTTAGTTCTGTCTACTAGTGAAGAGAACCATAAAAGAGTTCTTATATTCCATTATAAAATTCTTAAGATTGGGAAAGTCAATCCTGAGGCTGAGAAAGTTACACTCATTACACTTTGTAGGGATTTTGTAGATGTGTTTACTTTGGAGTACACTATTCTTAGGGGTTTGACCCTCAACTTTCTTAGCACACCATTGAATTAGATGGAAATTTAAAGTCTTTGAGGTAGAATTAGAAGCCTATCAATTCCAAAATAGATGCACTTATGATAAGAGAGTTGATCAAGTTTATTGACTCAAACATTATCTTTCCAATAAAACACTCTTCATGGGTGTCTAACCTAGTACCTGTAAGGAAGAAAAGTGGTAAGATTAGATTGTGTGTTGACTTTAAAAATTTGATCAATGTCTCCTTGAAGGATCACTATCCTTTGCTAGCCATGGAGTAATTCCTCCAAATGGTGGCTAGTTCAGAACATTTCTCTCTCTTGGATGGGTATTCATGTTACAACTAGGTGATAGTCAAGGAGGAAGACCAATAGAAGACAAAATTCACAAGAAAGTGGGGGAATTATGATTACAAAAAGATTCCTTTTGGTCTCTCCAATGCTGGTACCACATTCTAGAGACATAGACATGGCTTTCCAAGGCCTACTTAATGATATGGTCCTTATGCATTTATATGATATCATATTTTTCTCTAAGAAGGCAAGTGACCACTTAAACTTTTTGAGACTCATATTTTAGAGGTTTAGGGAATTTGAGATCTCTTTAAATCCTAAAATTTATGTGTTTTCTATTCACAAAGACAAACTATTAGGGCATGTTGTCTCCAAAATAGGACTAATCATTGACCCTATGAGAATAAGTGTTATCTTGGCCTTGTCTTTTCCTGAACACAAGAAAGGACTTCAAAGCTTCCTTAGGAAGATAAATTCTATGATAATATTTGTACCTGATTTTACACATTTGGTTAAACCTATAATAATAATGTTGAAGAATAATCAAGTCTTATCTAGGTAAAAATAAGGCAAGTTAGGGTTTTAGGCTAACAATTTAGCCATTTCATAGGCACAAACTGTCTTGAATCCTAATTTTTCAAGATATTTATACCTATATTCCTTTGCTAATGTGGACAACATATTAGCTATGCTCATACAATAAAATTAGAAAGGTCTTAAGCAACTAATAGCTTTCTTCAGTTAGGGACTTGAAGTCTATGAATAAAGGTATAGTTTTATTTAAAACCAAGTGCTAGCTATTGTGATATCATTGAAAAAAATTAGGCCTATGGTGTCAAACAATAAGATTTATCTCATGGTCTCCCATATAGGCATGATATATTTCATCTTGAGTAGAGATATAAATGATAAAAGGGATAGTTAGATCACTAGAGTCATGGAGTATGTTGTTTATATCAAGGTTACTAAGTTAGTGCGAGTTAAATGTTTGTGTAAGAACTTGGTTTCTAACCTATAAGAAGAAAAAGAGGCTACTCTAGTGATGCTAGATGGCCTGCAAGCAATTACACCTCTACCCTTCACTAATTGGATAAAAGACATAATTATATTCTTAACAAAAGGTGAGTATCCTCAAGGTATGGATAAGACTAAAAGAAGATACTTTAGACTTTATTCCATACCTTATGCCTTAGTTTATGGGGAATTATTCCAAAAAGACCTCAATGGAATGTTGCTTAGGTACATAGAGGTTGATCAAGTAAATATACTTTTGGAGTAGTTTCATGATGGACTTGTAGAAGATAAATTTTATCTAAGGACGAAAACCAAAAAAATAATGAGGTTTGTTTATTATTGGCCCAATATTTTCAAAGATGCCTAGACATGGGTTAGGAAGTGATAAAAGTGTGCTCTTTTCAGTGGTAAATAAAAACTATCATCCTTTCCTCTTAACCCCATTCAAGTAGAATAGAACTTCATGTAGTGGGGCCTTGAATTAATAGGTATGATAATCCCACCTTTTAATAGAGAGCACAAGTGGGTACTCACTGCCAATTACTACTTCACTAGGCGGGTGGAGGATATTACTCTAAAAGAGGCTAACAAGACAACATTGTTGGATTTCTATGATAGCATTGTGAAAAGGTTTGGGGGTACCAACCACTATCATCTCAAATAATGCCTTAGAATTTATTGTAATTAAAATAAGTGAATGGGATATTCATCTAGGTATATACCTTAGCACATCATCCAACTACTACCCCCAAGGCAATGGGCTTGCTAAATCAACAAACAAGAAATTGATTAAGATAATCA